>VZSV01000055.1:1194732-1213760 GCA_013398735.1 Nothocercus julius | reverse complement strand
AAAGTTATCAGCATCCCCTCATGATCTCCATAAAACATTATTTCATGTTGTACATAATGCTGAAAGAACATAAAAGACAGATTATTACCCTAAAGTGAGCAACTGTAATTAAGATGCTAAAAGTAGGTAGGGATAAGAAAGATAAGTATTACGGAAATGTTATCTAAAAGTTACAAAGTTCAGACCAAATCGTCTTGTTAATAAAATAATTCATACCTAATCATAAATAAAATATATTGAGTATATAAGTAAGTCTAAGAGACTATTATGGTAAGGTCTTATTTATATCTCAATATGATAATCAAGATTATGCCTCCAACCTAAATCTGTATACAGTCAGTCCACTCTTAAAATCATTAATTCATTAATTTAAAAGAAAAAAAAAAAAAAAAAAGGAAGGATGCTTGCCTGCATGCCTTTTAAATTCAGTGAGTGCAAATTGAAAGATTTATGTAATAACTTTGTTTTGTTTTTTTATGCTGTTAAAGACAAGCTTAGATTCAGAGAGGTTGCAGAATGAAGTTCTGTGCAGGTGGTCCTATGTAAGAAAATGCCAGAGTCACATTAACTATCACTGGAGAAGAGTTACATGCAAAATAGGAAGGAATGCTAAGGAAGAAGCTGTGAAGGCAAGGAACAGAGAGAGACATGTTCATTAGGGAAGCTGAGGATTAGAACCAGTGTCCTTCCATCAGATACTATTGGTGTTATTGGCTTTATCTCTTGTGTCACCTCTGGTGTCAGGCAGCAACATAAAGCACCAGGGACAGAATGTCCAGAGGTCCTTGTTATACAAATAACCTTATTCTTATTGAATTTCATGGTAAAACAGTTGTTGAATTCAAACAGGAGAGCATTTAAGGCTTAGAATGAATTATTTTAATTCGCATTATACTTCTCACCTCTGCTGTCTATCCTTTCTGCCTCATTTTGCTCCCTTTTCCCTCTTTTCCCTTTTTTCCTGCAAGACACAGACTATCTCTTGGGGGTTAGAGGGGAGGAACTGTGCTGCTATCCAAGGGGGACGGCATCCAGCCTGCTCTGCTGTTTCATTCAATTGACTAGAACTTGTAATAGCTTAGACTGACCCTAGAAACAACAGAAAATAAATCCTATTTAGTCTTCCATTTTCAAATGCAATATAGGAAATATCTATACACTAAAAGAAACAGATAGATGTCTAAGAACCTACCGTAAAACTGCACTAGTTTCTCAACAGGCTCCCCAGGGAGGTGGTGGAGTCTCTGTCCCCAGCAGTGCTCAAGAAACGTGTAGGGGAGGCACTTAGGGACATGGTTTAACAGGCAGGGTGTTGAAGGGGTTATGATTGGACTCGATGATCTTGAAGGTTTTTTCCAAACACAATGATTCTATGATTCTGTGATTAGGTTAAGATCTAAATAGGCACATCAACATTTTTAAAGATATAGGTAGCTAACAACAGCCCGTTCTGGTACAGGTGTTGTGTCACATTCTGGCCATGTACTCTACAAAATGTATATTCCTAATCTGTCTCAGAGTGCTTGCAAAAAACATCCCAACAGTTTAACAGCATGCTAATGCTTTAACAAAAGCTAAAATGATAAATATAAGTCTGAAATAGGAATAGCTTTTGTCTCTTCCCCACTGACATGGCTTTATACGACACATGTATTTTTTACTCCTTTGTAGTAAAGCCTCATTTTCATCCACAGATTTGGGAAATATTGGATTTTGGGGCATATTTGAATATTTTTTCTTTTTCCTTTGGCCTTCATAAAAAAGGCCCAAAATAGCCTAGGATGCATTAAGCAGATCATTGCCAGCAGGTTGAGGTCCTTCACCTCTACTCAGCACCGGTGAGGCCACATCATACTCATTGGGTACAGTCCTCAAATATCCTTCCTTTTATAAATTAAATATAAAATGTAATGGCAAAGAATTATAGCTAGTTTAATGAAGCTGCACAAGCATATTTTATGCTGATTCAGCCACTGTTACATACTAAGAACCAAAAATGAGAAATACCTAATTTCTGTTTAAAATAAACACATTCCCAGACAAGTTCATGATAAAACTTCCACTGACAGGAATAAAATGATCAGAGCTATGCTGCATGAAAAGTTTCCATCTCTTGCTGAAAACCACACCTAACCTAACGCAACAGCATACCTGGCACACGTAAGAAAATAGGTGAGTGTATGAACCTGTTTCATAAGCACAAAAAGCTTACTTTACGCACTTTATATAACACTAGGTACTTTATGCAACCAGTAAACACTATATACTCAAGCCAAGATGTGATTCTAACAGAGAAAGATATGAACAAAGTGACTCCAAGGCGTGATGACGCAGGAAGCCCGTAGTGAGGAATAGTAGAGCAAGAGAAAAGCAGAGATAACAACTTACTGTCTGCACTTTCAGAACGATATTGAAGACTACTGTTGTATGAAATTAAAGCTACCACTCAGTTCTATGCAAATAATTTGTTTTCTTTCTTTGCAACGCATTACCCTAGGGATTTCCTTTAACATTTTCTATTGTGGCAAAAATATTTGGTACACTACAGTAATTTACAACTGCAGTATTCCAGAAAAGAGCAAGAAATACTAAAATTTTACAACTCCCCAACCCCCCCCCCCTCCCCCCCCCCGGCTTAGCATTTAATTAACTAAGCTGCTGACTGAAATTGCTGACAAACAGACAAACAAACATTTAATCATTTTGTAAAGCTGTATTTTCAATCACAGAACCATTTTTTTGAGCAATCTAAGCTGCCACTGTACAACATATAACAGACTTCATACCTGCAGAACACCCTACCATGTCAGCCTTTTACAGTTAAACTGTGAAAAGCGAACTCTGTCTTTTTTCGGAGCCGAAAGGCCATCCGTCACATATACTGTATCTGCATTCAGATGATTAACACGTGAGTTAGAAGCAATCATACAACATAAATTTCTTCACTAGAAATCGGAGCACTCTGGGAATTACAACCATTTAGAGTTTTCTAAGCTGGGAGTAACACAGGCTCTCACACAACTGACTGAGCTGTTTTATTTTCAAAGGCAGCTAGAAAGATTCATTAAGATAAACTTGTGCACAAAGGCAATGCTAGCTTTTTTATCTTGTATTTGCTAACCTGTCTTTTTTTAGCCATAGTTCAGAGTGCAGTACCTAATTGAAATTCCTGCTTTGGTTATCAACAGACTCCAAAAGCCCCTAGAACACATCCATGGAAAAACTGCTATTATAGGCATACTTGCAGGGGAAAACTATACTAGTCATTAGCATCATACTATACTGGTATACCAAGGCTTTGCAGGAACAAAACCAAAGCAAAACAACATCAACAAAAAGAACAGACTAATGGGAAATGAAGAAAAACTTAAGTAGCATTCATTTCTCAAGCTTATTTTTTTATTATCTTAGCTGAAAGTAGAGAGTAGGTGTTTACACTCACTTGGCCTCTATCTTTCCAAAAAAAAAAAAAAAAAAGAATGAATAAGTGTAGAGGGGTCCTAAAATCAGTCAAGACAGCCAGGAATGACTCTCAAGTTCAAGCATCATAGAGGATGGATCTTCAAGAAATACCTGTGAGTCTTGAAAGATCTCAGTTCACTGAAAGCTGGTGAAAGGCTATGGCTACTTGCAGCATCCAAAGCACTTAATTAACACTGGCCTTCTGCACTGTTTGTGTTATATCCAGGCTGCTCCAGTGCTATGTGAACTTAGTTTATGGAGGCTGCAACAATGATTTAAATCTACTTCAGCCTCTCGCTAGCTGCAAAACAATCTTTTTGTTGTGTCTTTTCCATTTGCTGTGTGGGCTTTTCCACAGATTGACTTTGTGCACGCATAAAAAGTACTGCTACTATATTCCAGCTGGGTATTGTGTAAAATGGATCAGTTTCCCTTGGCCACATCTCTGAACTCCGGACATGAGAACAAGCACATCGCTAGGCATCTGCAAGGTTTTCAACTTTCAGACTACGCAAAAGTCTTCACAAACAGTAAAGATGTAAGAATCTTTGCTACTGCTTGGACGGTGAGAGGTGTTACTTCTCCCACTGGAGCCTCTGAATTATATTTCTTGCCAAAGTCCCCTCTCCTTTCCTTTCTCCTTCTACTTCTTCATGCATAAAGTGAGCCTGTCCCCTGTCTCCCCTCCCCCCCCCACCCCGAAAAATGGTTAAGAAATAAGTGGTAAGGCATGGAAGGACCTTAATGCCCACAAATACTGCCCATATTGAAGGTCACAAAAGAGTTGAAGAAGAATTGTAAAGAGCAGCACAATCCAGCCAGCTCCACTATCACCAGCAACCAAGAAAGAACCCCCCAGGCTGGCTATCCTGAGACCAAGCTTCCCGCTTTTCTCCAGATGATTCCCTCTTCTCTCACCTAAGTAACCTCTGCTGAAAAAGCAGACACTTTGGCCCCGGCTCCTGTGTGCCTCTTATTTTGAAAGAATTTCCATGTATTTCCATAGAAATTGATGGGCTAAGCCCCAGTTTAGCTCTATTTTTTCAAAGAATCATTGACAGTGAAGACTAATGCACCCATAATACTGCAGGGAGGTGATTATACTTAGCATGACAAATGTTTACATGTACCTGTATTTTCTATTACCTGATGGTTACAAGCACTGGTTTGACTCATTAAAAGGAAACAGAACCCAATTTCTATAAATTGAAAGTTGGATGAATATATAAAAAAAGTAAAATATGAATAAATTGAGAAAGGTATTCGAAAATAAAGGTAATTACTACAGGGATTTCAGAGTCACCCTCTGTGGCATCCCTCTGCCTGAAAACTAGGATCATTTATGACACTAGCTACACAACTGCAGAAGAGGAGCTACTTTAAGAAATGGCCATCCTGATTTAACACCAGTTGGTGATTCACGACAAAATAAAATATTCTACTCTTTAAATATTTATCATATTGTTTAAATATTAAAGACTAGTTTTTTCTTCAGATTGGTTAATCAGTTTTATACAGGCTGGAAATTTGTTTACAGCCGCTTCCAATAGGATCACTACCTGCCAGTGCCAGATTACGTCATTTTCAAGACTCTGGATGGTGACAGCTTTCTTGCTGTGAGATGTCAAGTGTAATTAAAACTTTGGGTTTGGATACAGTTTTCATTTTATTCCAGGTGAGAAGTGCTTCTACTTTATAAATCTTCAGGCTGCATGATTAAGCAAGAATATTGAATTTTCCTACAAATTTACCTTAAGTTTTGTAGACAAAAACGAATAATCACTGCTAAAAGTAGCTCACCATAGTTATATTTCTATTTCTTCAGGGAACAAAGAAGCAAAAGAAGCGAATTTATGCCAGTGGTGAAACACAGATATGAAAAAGCTTTTCTGCTCTGAGTGTGATCAATATATTTCACAAATATCAAGAAATTCTGAAGAAATCCTTCCAAATAAATAAAATAAAAAAAAAGATGTGCCAAAATGGTTAATGGACTAATGAGGTGTGACTGCTAGTCAAGAAAATGAAAAAGGCATACCCCATCTGACCACCAAAATCCAATAAATTATGTATTTTTAAAAACAAGACATAAAATTGGAAATAATAGGAACTAGGCTTCTCATGCTAAATAAACAAATGATTATGAAATTCTGCATCTGTATCTAAGCTTTGTGTCTGACCCTACTGCCATTATCTAGGAGACTAAAGCCACAAATCTACACATTTACAAAGGATGTGGCTATTCTTCTCTGTATCAGAAATACGTAGCTCAGTTTATTATAATGCTGAACTTCTTAAGCAATTGATACCTCAGAGTTGTTTTTCCTAGGTAGGTAAGTCACATCTGATGTTGCCAAAGAATGCTGAGGGAAAATAAAGAGATAGCTAACATTATTTGAGAAAGGCTGCTCTGAAGTTGTCATTAATGCAGGGGAAAAAAGGAAGAAGAAATGTTCAGTATGCAGTTCAATCAAGTCCTGTGCTGGAGATCTGAGGGAAAGCAGCCCCCTGTCTAAAGTTCCCAACTAACACTCATCAAAAACGTTCAGAGAGCTTTCCTTATCAGGTGACTTCAGCTAAACACAAACACGAAGATCATATTTCTAGGGAAAGTGTCAGATCCTCCACTCATTTCCCAATCACAAATATGCAGAAGCAAATATCCAGGATTTCTGCAAGAGAAACAGGTACTCCTCCTCAGTAAACATAAATGATCATACCCATTTTCATACTCAGCAATGCATTAAATTCTTGTGCTTAGGACTTTGCATGCTTCTTAATTCCACGCAGCAGTGCCAATTTCAAATGCTGGCCAACTTACATTGCATATAAAAATTGTATTATTAGCTTTTAAATTATATTTATAATGTAAGCACTGATTAGCCTTTTTAAAAAATATGTATACAGCCATAAACATCTATTTGATTATCTGAAAAAAAAAAACTTTCCTATAATAAAAGTCCTGATCAAATGACTCTGTCTGCAGAATTTGTTTATTCTTACTTTATATTTTATTGACTTATAAAAGTTTAGAAATTTAGGAGATGTTCAAATATTGTTTGTCCAGTTTTTGAAATTCTTTGCCTAACTGTAATTGAAATAGGTTATATTTTTAAGAAATTGGCCTACTACTGCATGTGAATCTGTGGTGAGAATCAGTCCTGAGGCCTGTTTCTAGCAATATTTACCAGAGAGGAAAAGAGGAAAAAGATGAACCAAGACAGACAGATCAGACACATTTTGCAAAGGATATTGGCCCTTAGGAAGTCTGTGAACTGTGGTGTGTGGGTTTTTTTGTTGTTTTTTGTCTTTTTTTTCCAAAATGCAGACAGGATCCATAATCACTGTTTTTTTCTTAATTACTTCTCCAAGTAATTCAAAAAGAAAATAGAGATAAAAAATCTCACATACTGACTCAACTTATGTTACTTACCTTCCTTGTCAAAGGAAATACAGTGCCTGTTTTTGAAAGAAAGATGAGAATGTAGAGATATCTGATAGCAAACTCTGTAAGGCTTTCAGATGGACAGCCCCAAACTGAAAATTTGATAACATTTTTTGAAATACTTTGAAATATTTCTTGGGTACTCTGTAAGCTGGAATTCACTTCTGCTCTTCTTTAGACAAGAATCTATAATATTAAAAAATAGTGCGGAAGTTGATCTATGTAGATAATTAACATAGATTTATCATCTAAGTTATGTAAGCCTATCAATTACAGCTCTTCCTAGGTTCTCCATAGTATTTTTTCCCCTCTGTTCCCTTCTCAGTCCCCTTGCATCTATGTACAAAGGTTGCAAGGGAATCCTCAGGAAGTACCTTTAGCCATATTGTCACTGCAGAACTGTCACTACAGCTTTGTTGTCCCTCCTGAGCAGAATGGGGAGCCCTTCCCAATGCTGCAGCCCTTTTAGCTGCTCGAAGGGGGCAAAGAAAAGGCGACTCTGTAAACTTCCTCTCACATGAATTGCACCAGCAGCAGCAGATCACACATCCCATCAGCAGACTTCTTAGCACCCCCGTTCCTAAGTAGGGTGCAAAATGGAGATGGAAGATGATGGAAGAAAATTTATCTCCCAGAGCAGAGGAATGAGTGGGAGACAGCAGCCAAGAATTCATCCTGCATAATGAAAGAGACTTGCAGTCACCAAGAAAAAAAAGCTAGTCTAAATTCTGGGTAGAGAACAACCACAGAATCCTACTGTAATGTTTTTACAGAGTCACTTTGAAAGGCGAAGACTGAAGAGTGTCTAGACAGTAGAGCATTAGAATCAATTATGGGATTATTTCACTACCATACACCATCCAGAGACCAGCAAGTTAGCATTCCTTTTGCATTTAAGGCTAACAAGATAAAATAGCAAAGAAATTAAGTTATTGTCTAACATCACCATAAGTAATAAATAACATGGCCTCCATTCCATAAGGGAATTAAAAGAGCATACATTTGTTGTACATAGGTCAATTTTATCTCTGATATAACTCTGTGAAATTAAACTAGGCATCATTTGACCAAATAACACATACAAAGAAAACAGGTCAGATTTTAGTGCCAGTGTAAGCAGACAACAAAAGTCTATGACTTCATTTCACCAACAGCACTTACGGCTCTAATAAGAACTTCCGTGAAATGACTCTTATGCCTACACCCTACAACGAAAATTCAACAATATTTCAACAAAACAGTACCAGGTGTTTATGTTATGTGCTTTCATAATTTAATACAATAGTAGTAACTAAAACTAAATTTTCATATGGAAAGACCCTTTAAATGTAGCATGCCAAGCTTGGAAACACTATCTGTTATCCTCAGTTGAGCCAAACTCACAGTGTCAAGAGAAAATTGTTTATTCCATTGATATCAACAGATTTTAATTCTCCGTTGCTAAGAGTAGAGAGTCTAAAAGACAATATATAATAAATGGGTGCCCATTTGCTAAAAGCTATTCAGAGTTGACTGTTCATCCTTGGGAAGCCTGAGTTTCCCCATTTTTTCTCTGCGTTCTCTTTGTGGGAATAAATTGGAATGGTAAGGCCCTCTTCCTAAGCTCCTTGGCTTGACCAGGAAGGAGAAAAATCTCTTTCACGTGAGAAACAGAAAAAACAGTCCTCAACCACACAGGCAAGTTTGTGGTATTGTTCAGTGGAGGAGAGTGGGGGGAAAGAGAGGGAGAAATGGTTTCAAAAACTCAGAGGAAAACCCACAAATCCTGGCTGAAGAGCTTTTTCAATCTACAATAAACAGGATAAAGTTAACTGCCTAGAAAGAAATGATGCCATACTGATATGTTTTTCAGTCATGGTGAATCTATTGCGTGCAAATGGACAGTCATTGCAACAAAGAAACAAATATAATCTATGAAAGCAACAAACCTGAAGGCCACATTCCTCCAGCTCAAAATGTCATTAAAGGGATAAATCTTAGTACTCGTATTTATTTGTAATGCTCAGAGAGCCATGCACGTTCTCAAATTAATAAGCTGGGTTCCAAACTACTTTATCTTCCCCAGATTTAATCACCATTAAACCATTTATGATGGCTCCTCCACAAGAGACTTAATATTCTTTGATATTCTTATGTATAATTACTTCTTATAATCGGTGCATAGCTATTAAGTGATGTACTGCTAAACCTCCAGGTTTCAAATGGATAAATATTAGCCTAATGTGCTCAATCAATGCATAGAAATAGCTTTAAGCACTTTTCCTGCAAGGGAAAATATTTACCATATATCATAGTTAGATTAGCTTGAGGCACTAAGCAGTTGATAGAGAAGGACTGAAAGCCTAGAAATCACTTTAAAAGTCCTTGCATTTCTGTGAAGGACATCTTCAATAGGAAGTGAGAAAAGAAGAACGGAGCTCTATTACCTTGAGCTTCCTATAAAACACGGTACTTAGGATCAGAACCATGTCAGAATATTTGCTTCATGAAACAGAAAATGCTCCTTTCTATCAAGAAAAAGCACTAGAGGATACAAAGAGCTTGTAAGCTGTTTAGGTTACTGATTTTTTCAATCTAAATGACAGTTAGCAGCCCTGAAATAGGTTGTTAATAAATAAACCTCCTCCACTGAAGTTTACGCAGTAGCCGAGGTCATGCCTGGCAAGATATACAATGAACACATTACATCTAATTGAATAGCTCTTAAACAAAATAGCTTTTAATAATAATAATCAAAGCTTACCCTTAGTGCTTCTCAATCTGAAGTCTAAAGGCAGGTGGAATAACTACTATGTAACTCGGCAACATTAAAACAGCCTATGAAAATGGAACTGTTTGATTTTCTTCTTCCTCATAAAATACATGAAAAAAACCATGCAGATTGTGCTTCGAGGGGCTGAAGATTGGTGCTTTAGGGATTCTTTCTGTTCAGAGAAAAGCTAGACAATTATACAACACATTAGTTTCTCATAGCAAAGAACAAAGTTTCCTTCAGCACATATAACACATCTATAATCATCTTTATGATTTTGGTTACTTCATTAATTGCCAGATTAATTTTAATTTCCTCAATTGTATTGAATGTGAACTGATTGCTCTGACATGTTAAATGGGTTGAAGGTATAATTTTCCAGATTACAGGCTTTGTATCATCTATTTGATTTGACTGTTGTTCTTCCTTTTGTAATTGATTATCTAAGTTTCGTCAAATGAGTTCTGCTTCTTTTATTCAAAACAAGTAATAAATAGCTCACTGCTGGCATTTTCAGAAGAATAAGATACTGTTAACATTTGTGCATATTTTCAGATCTGTAAGCATTTTTTAACTAATAACTTGAAGATTTTCCTATATGAGAACAAAAATTCTGAATTTATGAATCTTAACAAAATAATCTTCACACGGCTGCTAAAATGCTTTTGCAATTGTCTTTTCTTAATCTAGCACTCAAAACATCTTCTGTTCATTTTACTGTTCATTTTACTTCTCCAATTGATGATTTTTATTTATATGGTACACAATTATCAATAGGAAGAGAACTAAAATATTGACTAAATATATATATATATATATGCAGACAAAGCTTATTCTCCTTTTGCAGCAGTTCATGGTGAAACTA
Organism: Nothocercus julius; assembly: GCA_013398735.1. NCBI lineage: Eukaryota > Metazoa > Chordata > Aves > Tinamiformes > Tinamidae > Nothocercus > Nothocercus julius. The sequence continues at coordinate 1,203,236 of VZSV01000055.1, read as the reverse complement.
TGAGCAATTAAACTTTATAAATTACCCATCTTTCACTTTTGTGAAAAGGAATTATATTTTTGAATTGAGTATGTTATAGTCCTTCACAAAAGAAAACTCTGCTTTCCGCAAAGCTTGAATTAACTCCCACCAAATTCAATACTAACCTTTCAATAGAAAATGGATTGTGCTGAGTAGCATTAACAAAAACAAGCAATTATTTGAAAACAGAGTTCAAGAAGGTAAAGTAAAATGATCTCCACTGTAGCTTGGTAAAGGAAGATTTTGCAGCTTCTAAGATACATAGTTCAAGGACAGAATTATGTCTTTTTTAATTTAAACTCCTATTTCATAAATTATTTCTTGTTTCAGGTACAAAAGAATTGCTGCTGCTTCTAGTAAACTGGCACATTTGCTCCATTTCTGTAGCAATTTTTCAGTGCTTTCTTGCACTTGGGGTAAGACTAAAGCCAGCAAGGACAAAAATGACATATTTACGACATCTCAACAAAGATATAGGATAAACATTATCTGTGAGAAAGGCTCCTCACATCTTTATGCTTCAATCTTAGAAAGAATAAAGAGCAGGTTAAAGTTGCAGTGTTAATGCTTTAATAGTGAACAATATCACTAGAAACCAAATTTCGAGCTCAGCTTTTGCCAAAATTTAACCTTATGAAACATCCCCTTTATATTTAAAAATAAAATGGAAGAGCCATTTGAAGCTAGAATTTCAAACACAGGCAACGAAAATACTGAACGAAAATGAACCATGAGAGCTTGGTCCACCGTGTTTCTTGAAGACCTTCACCTTTCACTCGCAAAACAAACAAACAAACAAACAAAACAAAAAAATGTTGATGGGTTGATGGTTGTCAACGGAGCAAAGCTACTCAACTCAGAGTGGTGTGTGAGTCTGGTAGACAAGTTTTGCAAAAAATGTCTCCTCCTGTTCAGAGGTGGAATAGTGTTGTAATCAGAGCTGAGTGAGTGATACAGGAAATCACTTGGAATGCCTGGTCTTACTTTTCTTTTTTGCTAACAGGTTCAAGTCTTTATCCTCAAAATTTTCTGATCCTGATTTCTAATGTAAGTTTTAGAAAGCAAAATACCTAACCATACTAACCTACAGCTTTGCTGCAAGGTTTTACAAAGTAAATGATGTATATGCACTGGGCTAAATTATGTATGTTTGCAAAAAAATAAAAGCAATAAAAAACATTTAGGATGAAGGATTTTATGTACAACTACAACTTCATTTAAGAACAGATCTAGCATATATCTGTAAAAATTGAACAAGACAGGAAGCCGTTTTTGGCCAAGTAACTAGTTTTCTTCCATTTTCTGTACTAGATAGATACACTATAGATGTTTCAGTCTCCTACTCCATCAGTTACATTAGTTACCTTTTCAAACACAAAAGAGTATGGATATTTTTAGGCTGTAGCACTTGGAATACTGCATCTACAAGAAGAAGGGGGGTTGTTCAAACTGCAGCATAGAATTTTCTCAGCAAATGTAGTTTAAATTCAACTGATACGAACAAAAGTCTGGAGTTTCAAAAATTCTTACTGCTCATCAGCTCTCACTGTTCTCAGTGGGAACCGCTGGGTGCTGGGCTCTTTTGAAAAATGCTGCTTATGTATTAAATGCCTGAGCTCCATCAGATGAGTTATGAAGCTATTTTTAAAACCTGGGTCAAGATTATTTATTGTTATATTGCAAGGCAAGGTGATAAGATTCTTTGTCTAGGACTACGTACTGTACATTTTTATAGCACTGTGAAGAATTACAGGACCCTGCAGCCTATGCTGACAAAATGGGCGTTCATGAATGTGGTTAACATAAGCAATCAACATTATGCAAGTAAATGTGCTATTTGTTTACTATTGCAGTGTAAGAGAAATAATATTTCCACGCTCAATTTACACCATATGAAAGAATCTAATCTGTCGATTCCTGAATATATGGTCAGAATAAATGTGCAAGAAATTAGTCAATAGCTAATTGTACATGCAAACTTTATACTGTTTTAATTGTAATAGTTCCTTTTGCCCATAAAACTGCACAAATTTGGCTTATGCATGTGTATAATCTAATTTTACCAGGTGTCTATTAAATTGAATTTACCATTGTAAAACACACTTAAGGACATTAAAAATACTTGCAAGATGTAATCCTGTAATTCAGAGGCAGCTCCACACATTGTTCCACAACAAAATTAGAAGTTTCTACTATCTTCATTATATCTAGTTCTTAACTCCTTATTGAAGCTCAGTCCAAGGGAGAATGCTATTCAGTTTTTGTTCTCAGAATCATTTAATAAAGCCTTGCTATAGGTCTACAAATGTGTCAGCCACTGATCAAAACAAAAAGAATTTACAGAGGGTGCCATATCACAGATGACTCATTTTTTTTAGCCAAAGACTCAATTTTTGTTAAAAAAATCTTTACTCACGAGTCCTCAGAGGAAATCTCTGCAAACAGAAAAGTGCAATGGGAAAGGAGGGAGCACTAGTAAACACCTCATTCCCAGTATCACCATTTCACCAGTTTTACCCCCTGTGTTACCTCTTTAGTCTTCACATAACACTACAGAAAAGAAAATAATATGTATGAATTTTGTAAGAATATTTTTGGATTTAGCATTGGATTCATTATGATGTATGAATGTTGTAACAAGTGTGTATTCATAGGCAGAAAGACGAATTAGAAAAGTCTAAACAGGAGGGATCTTAAGGAGAGGACAAGAAGGAAACAAGATAAATACTTAACAACGAAACCATAAAAAAATGTATTTTCAAATACAAAGGAAGCAAGGTAAGAGCTAACCATTGGCCAGCAGAGAATAGTCAAAGTTTTGTTCTGCATTCTGTCAATCATCTTTCGTCCTAGGAAGTTAGCGGGGGAAATAAAAAAGAGAGTACAATATGTACACAAAAGAATTAAGGTAGACAAAACTTAAGGGAAGGTGGTAGAAGCTTAATTTAGAAAAGAAAAAAGAAATGACCTGAAATAGTAAAGCTGATTAAGAGTTTTTCACTACTAACCATAATTGCCATAATTCGCTTAATTTTAGTGTACTATTTTTTTTCCAGAATATTGTCCCATTTTTAAAAATTAAGTTTTTAAAGCTTTAAGTCTGTCTGTAAATCCTTAGACCTTGTTTAGTGACCGACACAACCGGCACAACCCAATGTCTTACTTCCATTAGGCTTACCTACTGAAGGCTTCTTGAAAACCTTTGCCCTGTGATACTTCAACAGTTCCCAGCACCCAACCACACACAAGTCTTTCATGGATGCAAAGCTGAAGGTGCTTCTGTTTAAGCTTCATGGGTCAGAGAGGCAGCGGGTGATAAAACACTTGAGAAAAATAATAATTACTTCCCAATGTTCTGAACTGGCTGGAAGAACTTTCCAGCTTGCTGCAGACTTTGGAGGAAATGCTTGAATCCCAACAGATCTGAACCAGCAGCAACAATACATGAGGAGATAAACCAAGCTCTATCTTGATACACTCAGCTGAATACTGAATTTTCTGTGTTGATAAAAAAAATGTTACTTTTACTTGCATATTAAGTATATTTGATATTATTCAAAAATTGTAAATAAATAAATGTTGCATTGCAGTATCTTTTTTTTTTTAATTCTTTTTTCAGAGTGTAATCACAGGATATGGGGTGCTGCACAAACTCCATATTTTTATTACATGTTTCAGTATTACACAGGCTGCAAACTCCTTCGTGTCTCGATGTGAATGAATCATAACACGAACTTTGGAAGGAGGCAGCTATATCAGTAATTCTGCACCTGGCATGGCACACGATCTGCATATTGTGGGACCTAGCAGCTTTGTGATTCGTAAGCTTCCCTCATTATGCAGTGATGAACTAATAGCTGTGGTAGCTGCTGTCTCCAGCTCCTTGGACAGATGGAAAGCAGCAGTGTCATAGCATGCACACATTAAAATCCTTGCTGCTTCTGGAAGATGAAATGCAAAGAGCATTTTGCTTTTCTGACAGCTTTGTCTAGGACATCACCTAGCAAACAAAACCAACTTCTCTGAAACACTCCATTGCTTCTGCCAGTGCTAAGAAGCCAAAAAATATGTGGAAATTCATGCTCCAATATCTTTCCTGATATTCCTCTTTATCACTTGTTCAAAATAAAAGTGTCAGAAAGTGTATCTACAAAACAGAAAAATAATGCTTCTCTCATTTTCAGGGCCTCTGGACAACTGTGAACCTCCAGAACTAAGCAACTATCCGATCTGCAGCCTGCCTAATTAGGACTTAGCCTCTGTTCGTCTTCTACTCTCTACCAATTTCACTGCTGTTGCAATGAAATTCTGAGATGCTAGAGGAAGATGGAGAAATCCCCATCTCTCTGTAAAACTGTGTAAAATTTACTATGCTGAAGTATTGAGTGAATGTTTCCAAGGAAACCTCAATGCAAAGAGAACTTCACCTGATCTTCTTTTTTAAAAACTGAAATCAAGTACAATGAGAGGTCCCCTAAGGCTTGCAAAGCTTTCAGCTGAACTTTGGACAATTTTATGACTTTTCAAAGAAATTTCAGAAAATAAAAGCTTTTCCATAGCTAAAATACAAAGCTAAGTGTCAGACACTTTTTTTTCTGACTGTACCGTGTTCTCCTTCTAGCATTTCTTGGAGCAGAGGGAAACCTAACAAAAATATTTGGCAGTTGGTTATTTCTGAATAAATGTAAATTAAGATTAGAATTATTAGCCCAGATCTTGGCTACATGCATTTTAACACATTGTTTAGCGACACTAGTTTCAGTGAAACTATTACTGATTTACATTTAGAAGGTATCACATATAAATCCAGCTTCAGATGAACTACTGAGAAACTGTTCTGCAAAGGCTTATTACAGGGTTTTTTATCATAGATCAAATATAACTTTATTAACCAAATTCCTTAGTGCTCTTTCTCTGTTGGCCTGGAGCCTTGGTAAGAAATAGTATCTGGGAAACCTGCCACTGACTTGAGTTTTTAGCTTGTTCTGATATTCTTAAGCAGCTACCTGCAAGCTTCATTTTAATTTCTTTCCCATCTCTTTCTCCCATATCCATTACTGGCTAGATGTTGCAGAATTAAATATGCATTTCAATAAGGTCTAGAATTTGTAGACTGAAATTGCTTTGTGGTAGAAAAGGGGTTTCAGCTTCTATGAGGAATGGTGGAAGCCTCTTTTGAAACAGATCTAGTGAAAGAGTTTAAAAAGTGTCCTAGGACATCAGGCACATTAACACTCAATGGTGGCCATATGAATAACACACTCAAATAAATCCACCCTTACAAGGTAAAAGGGGAACATGTTAGGATCTCTGCCAAATCAGGAGAACGTAGAATTAGTAGGCTAAAGTATTTCTTAAATTAAAAGTAACTCTACTGATAGTGTTTCACTCAGTGGTTGGCATGATCAAGTGTGAACTAGTTTTCCTACAGAGAATGGAAAGGCTAAGTATTGATGGTAAGAGTAGGAAGGGATCAATCCTGCACTCTGCACAAGACTCTTCCCATAAAGGGAAAGTCGGATTTCTTTTATAAACACCAGCCTGGGCGGTGATTTGCAGTTTCAGTAAAATAACTGGTATTGTGTACAACGAGTCTCACACAGATGCCAAGGAACAAACTTGCAGCAGGCTCTCAGGAACATTGGAAAACAGGGATTTTATGCTAGACACTCTACTGACATTTAGCTTTCTTTATCAGTTTACTTGGCATCTACATAGAAGTCGTAGGCAAAAACCTGCCCACGTGCCAAGAGTTTTGTTATAGAAAAAGGCCCTGCTGTGATATGTGGCAATACTCAGCCTGTAACTTTGATTCACTGATGTCTCTCTGAGGCCTAGAAATGGGTCCAAACATATACATCTGAATGGTAGATTCAGCAGGCACTGTTCTTTTATTCTCTAAGTCATACCAGTAATCATTGCTTTAAAGCATATTCCAGTAGTCCATTATGTAGAAGAAACTCAATTTGCCATGACCTTCAAAGTGAGCAGTTATTTTAATTTAAATTGAATGTACACTTTAATTAAATATCAGTTAGGGACAATAACTGTGAATGAATTCATGTCATTTTCAAACTGAAAAACACTTTTCTATTGTACAGAAATTCTTGCCATGTGATGACAAATTTACTCTCTCCTGTTTGGTCCCACATTTTTTTATCATTCAAACCAAAATGTTCAAACTGTATCCATATACACATGGATATAGATAATTACATAAACTCTGTTAAAATCCATTAAATCACCTTGGTTAGAAATACGGTCCCATTTCCAGCATCAGGACTACAGTCTCACACCTGAAGTAGTAAGCAAAACAGCTAAACTCACTAGAACTTGGTCAATATGCAAGCCAGGATAGTTTCTTTGAGTCTAACAGAGATTAATATGCAGAAATAACAACTGCATTTTAAAATACATAAATTACAAGCTCACATAGGCTGAGCCAAGCCTTTTCTTTGTCTCTGCAACGTGTCATATTAATACTTTTTGTCATCTTTTATCAACTAAGTATCCATCCAGCATCTCTTTAGCACAAAGAAGCACAGTTTGTCTTTTACAACAATGATTACCAGACAATGCAGAGTAATGAACAAATGTACAAAACATCCAGCACTCAGATTGACTCTTGTGGACAAAAATGTTTTGGAAAAGGTCCCATTACTGTGTAACAATGATCCACATGACCACAATCCTTTGAAGATAGTATATTTCTGGTAAGAGAGAACAGACGAATGGATAGACATGTTTCACTTGAAAGATATCATAGAATCATAGAATCACAGAATGGTTAAGGTTGGCAGGGACCTCTAGAGATCATCTAGTCCAACCCCCCTGCCCACCAGGGACACCCAGAGCACGGGGCACAGGGCGGCAGCCAGGCGGGTTGGGAAGATCTCCAGAGAAGGAGACTCCACAGCCTCCCTGGGCAGCCTGTGCCAGGGCTCTGGCACCCTCACTGTCAAGAAATTTTTCCTTAAATTCCTGTGGAACTTTTGGTGTTTCAGTTTGTGGCCGTTTCCTCTAGCCCTATCAGTGGCCACCACTGAGAAGAGGCCACCCCATCCTCCTCACTGCCTCCCTTGAGGTCCTTATAGACACTGCTCAGGTCTCCTCTCAGCCTTCTCTTCTCCAGGCTGAACAGGCCCAGCTCTCTCAGCCTTGATCATATGAAGAAGTATTGCTTATGTGCTAATAATAATAACTAAGACTATTTAATCACTAGAGAAACAGTGAGGAAAGATGTGAGAAAGGGGGAACTTGAGTGTTAACATAAGCATACCCCATGCTTTGAGATATTAGCAGAGAGGGAGTGAGTCCATACGAGATTTCTCCTCCTGAAATTGGGAAATATATGCAAACTATGCCTGGATAGTGAGACTGCAGCTCTGACCTCAAAAGATTTTAGATTGCTTATTTTTTACTTTTTTTCCTCAATCTTAACCACACATCACTTTGTATTTAAATATTTGGGGAAAAAAAGCACACAGGAATGGGTTACTTAAAAACACTTGTCTTGTCATGGCAGATATCTCACCTAAAGCCTCCAGTCAAAATGCAAGGTGGTAGCTGTGCTAACATACGAATTCTCTCTGAGAAAAAATTCTGCTTGCCTTTGTTCTCCTCAGGAAGCACAATTACATTTATGCCTGGGAACATTTTCTTCTAAAGCATTGCTAACCAAAGTTGAGTATATCTAAAATCTATTAAAAAAAAAAAGTATTAGAGTACTCAGAAATGAACTTGCTGATTGACTGAACTTCTACTTTATTGAATCAAGAAATTTCAGAGAAACCAATAAACTCTTATCTGCCAAGTGAGAAATATATTAAGGAACACAATGATTAACCATTTGTGGTTTTGCTTTTGTGCAAATACTACTTGGGGGTGGTAAAGAGTGGGCAAGTGCTTCTGAACTGCAATCTCAGTCTGCATGGTAACACTCGTGCCAAAAGTCAGCAAACTATTGGTGGGATCCGTATGGGGTCCTTGGCATGTAAACATCATTTCCACAAGTTGTCTGGCTTACAAAGGCTGAAAGAACAGTGAAAGATCACCAGCATTTGCCAACAGCCCTACACAAAAAGTTGGAGAAGTCTCTGGGCACTATCGCAAAAGCCTAATATTCCAGCAGTAACAGGAAGAACATAAAATGGCCAGTAAAGTGATAGGAGCAGAACTCATCAAACCAGAAATAAATCTGACTATGTCTAACAGTGTTGCTAAAATGAGATACAGTGACTACCCATGAAATTCTCCTTTTACTAAGACGGAGATTTATTCCCAGGAGCCAACCTACTACAGAATTCAATCGAATACAGGGATGAATGTGACCAATTTAGAAACATTTCTTCCTTTAGTTTCCATCATTTCCACTTGTTTCTTACAGAGGATTCCTGGAGTGTAACCCATATATATTTTACCTCTTTATGTTTCTGTATCTATCTTGATGTAAAAAGAATCAAAAAAAAAAAAAAAAAAAAAAA
>VZSV01000055.1:1165321-1194717 GCA_013398735.1 Nothocercus julius | reverse complement strand
TTCACTGCTTAATATTGTCCATGATTTTCTACCACATATTACACAAAATAGCATACATTATTCAATTTAACTCAAATTTTTATGACCTCCATATAAATATTTCCTCTTAATGAAATATGCCTATTCCCCCAACCTATAGAATTATGGTGAACGAAAAGATATAAATGTTTGACTCCTTGGAGTGATAGGTCTTTATACAAAAAGCAACAGTCTTTCTTATTCTAGGAACCTGCTTGAGGTTAGGAATAGAGCGGGGAAGGTACTTTGTGGGATGAGCCATTTCAGGTACTCACTGGAACGTGGCAATAGAAAATATTACTTTTTCAGTAAAATCAGAAAAAGTATTTTGGAACATTGTGCATAGTTTTTCACAATTATGGACTGGCTCATGCTACAATGTCATTTAGAGAAAAACTACATTTTTCCCTTGCCCACAATATATAAGCCATTCAAGAATAGTAGTAGGAACTGTTCCTTTTTTAGGAGCAAAGTCTAAGTAGACTTTTTTGAGGGACAATATTTGATGTATCAGTGCTAATGGATATTCCAGGACTTCAAACATGCAAGACTATGAAAAATGCAGGCCCTTGAAACAAAATGCCAACTTTGAATATTTGCATGCAGCAAGTATACAAATATAATTGTTGTAGAAAGCCTATGAATGAAGTCCAATAATTGTTTATTTAGACGAACATCTACCTTCATCTTAAGACAACTGTGACGAAGGACCCATCACAGTCCTTGATATTTTGATCCAATGATTAACTGTCTTCACTGTTAAAAATGTTTTACTTTCTTGGCTTCAACAACACAACATTGCTCCCAGACTGTCAGTGAAAAACAGCAAACTTCTGACTCCCAGAACAGTTTTAAGTCATGCTTTAAGATTATTAAACTAAGAAGATGAGGATACTTGTTCCTTTCTACACCATGAAATTCTACTGTGACTAGTTTTTCTCCTGTCGTGATTTTCAGGACTTTTTCCTTAACCCCCTAACTACTGAACTTCTTGAAGCCTAGAAACTAGAACCTCAGAAGTTTTCTGCAGAGGTATTACAGAAAGTCTCACACCACTGCCAAAACCAGATGCAATGACTTTATTTATTTATTTATTTATTTATTTATGAAATAGTCACCTGATTTTACAGAATCACATCAGCTCTATTTGCCATAAGTCTTGCACTGAGACCAGCATCAGCCTGATACCTATCAGACTGATACTATGACTGAGCCTTTTTGGGACAGCTTATGAGGAGGGGATTCCTTTATCCTATAAATATGAATTCATGTTTCTAGATAGATTGCCATCATGAAATGCTCATTTTTTTTCCTTTCCCAGTTTATCAGGTTAGCCAGACCACTCTGTATAACAGATATATTCTATTATTTACATTTACCCAATATTTGTTTCATGTGCAAACTAATCATTTCAGAAGTTAAATATATGAAAGAATGCATTTGTTAAACCTCATGCTTCTGTTATTATCTCACAGCTTAACTCTGATTCCTCATTTACAATGACATTTGAGATCTTTAATACAACCACAATATAAGCCACATACTTTGTGCTCTTCTAGTTTATTAAGATTTCATGTGTTATTAAACTGTGCTCAAAGGCTTTTAGAAACCTGTTACTTCAGCACAGATCCTTTTCCAATGGTACTGGCAATCTCATAACAATTACAAAGCTTACTTGGAAAACATGTATTTTCCACAATTCTAACAGTTTTTAACATTACCCTCCTCTAAATCTTCATGAATTGACTCTCAGAGCAAAATAACAGGCCTTCACATCTTTGGGCTTTCTGCTTTCTCCTTTCTAAAACATTTTGGCACAGCATCAGCTTCCTTCCTGCTCTTCAAAACTGTTCTCTGCAACCCACTGTAAATCAGCATTAATGCTCCACAAAGCTTCTCAGCTAGTTTCTTTCAGGCAAGTTGTGCAGCAAGAGGCTCAGGCTATAATGTGCAACATCAATCATCTGTAATATACAAAGGAGAAAAACATACAAAGGAGAAGAAATATTTTTGCTGTAATTATAAAGGGACATCAGAAGACTTGTACGCAAACTTTGCATTAGAGAATGGAGCAGAGCAAGTGCATAATGCATTATAACACTTGTCTGAGAGAATCTGCTTCAGCTTCTTGGAATCGCTCTCTCTTAGGAAGCGCAGATTCACGGTGCTTTACAAGGGGTCTTGGCTGGAGACCCAGATGTGCCGTATTTACAAGCTCGCCAAGCCATTTCTGCCCCATTTTCCTTTCCCCTAGAGCCTTCTGCAGCGGCTCTTGGGGAAGGCTGAAGCAGAACCAGCAATCACCCAGTGTCGGAGCAGCCTCCAGCAGAGGCCTCGGGGCGGCACCACGGTGGTGGCAGCGGCTCCCTGGGATGGTGCTGGCGTGGGGCCTGCAGCACCCCCTGCATCACCCGGTACCCAGACACGCTCCGGCAGCTGAGGCTGCCGGCCTCTTCCGGAGCATCCCGGCGTTTGGGTCAAGGGCACGCTCTGCGAACCTGAACTAACACATTTGTTAAACTACTGCCGTTAAACTGTTAGTTTAATGAATGTAATACATTAATTCAATTAATGTACAAAGGTTACTTTTATTAACCTTTTTAAATTAATCAAATAGTTAGTTTAACTGTTAAATTAATGGTGCACATACTAGATTTCAAGCGTGACCAAACTGAATTCATACCCTTTTTAAGGCAGTATATGCTACTGCTGACTCAGATCCAGTATTGATGAGGCTAAACTGCAACTCAGTAAGGGTAAACTGTAATGATATATTCTCCCTTCCAGAATAAAAATTAAGAATTCTGTTTCTCTTTTTAAAATTTATTACCCATAGTTTCTAAACTTCAGTGAAATTTTGCTGCTGCAACTGAAGGCTGAATTTAAAACTCTCTTTTTGTTGTGCAGTGCCACTTTCTCTTATTTCCTACCTTGGAATTTCTCCACACAACAAATCAGCACCATCTGCTATTTCTTCAGCATTTTTTTTCATGAAAGTAGTAATTGTGAGGTCTCCTTACTTAAGCTTTGAGCTATCTTACTGCTCTGTATCTGTTGGGTTAGCATTCTCTGAAGGGTAATAAATAATTACAGGGTGACTAAAACGTCAAAACCAGGATATATTTTGGCAACCTGTTCATTTTTCAAAAAATATGTTTAACTTGACATGTCAAAATATTTAATATTTGCCATACATAGTCAAAAATTTATTATTAATAAAAGCCATTTTCAAAAATAATGAAATATGGAAAAAGAGATAAGAAGTATGATGCATTGCTAAGAGTGCAGAAGAGAGCCAAAACTAGATAGACAAAACCTAACAACCTCCAGAAATGGCATGTGGAGAATGTTCATAAAGCAATGGAAGATGTATCTGCAACAATTAGCTTTTTTAATGAAAAGCCTGAGACTGGTTTCTTAACACATCAATATTTAATAACTTTGCATTTGCACCATGTTAAGCTGTTACTTAAAAATGAAATTGGCTTATAAGATTTTATAAGAATTGCTGATCTTCTAGATACTTAAGGGCATATTTTCAGCACCATGTCTATGAATTAACATTAATGGGATTTATGCAATGAAGTCCCTGAGCACCACTCTAAATGTTACTCTACTTAGTTACTAATTCAGCGTGGATGCATAAGTATAAATGAAAGCAGAATTTCAGCGCAGCAGTTTCATAGTACAAACCAAATACATACATACCTGTGATTCTTCCCAGTATGAAATAGCATTGCTGTATTAAAGCCACTAATTTGAGATTAAAATTATCTCCTTTGAAGATTTATGCTGGAAAATGTGTTTTTTTTTTTTTTGTCTGTACAGCAATTTGAAAAGGGTTAAACTCAGTCTTTGTCAGGATAAAACCATGGAGTTCTAGGGCATAATAGCTCTTAAGAACTGCTATCTAGAAATGAACTTAAGGCACGAGGTTCTGTTTTTTCTTTTCCAAAATTCTAAATAGTCAGAGCACAACGTTTTGTGTTGTCTCATCTCCACTGCTATTTTTAACAGAGAAAGTATTATTAGCCTGATAAAAAACAGGATCTGAAAATCATTAACTATTATATTAATTTGGTAACAGCCTGTTAATATTTTAACCATATCATATATTTTCCTTTGCAATTTATGTCTTGTTACTGTGTTGCTTTTTTTATTGAAAGGATGACCCTGATTCATGAATAAAGGAAAGAACCTACTACTGTGCCTGTTCAAACGAGTAAGTTACAATTCTCAAAACTGGTTTCCATTATACCTTATTTCTTTTCCTTTTATGTCCTAAGTTCATGCAAAAAATGAAAAAAAAAAATAGAAATGATACATATAAATAAAAATACAGATTAAACCACATCAATATATTTCCTAAGGCATGGAGTTATACTTGTATATGCAACTACTTCATACAATCCCTACCTAAATTTATCATGCTCCATCACAAAAGCGTTAAGGTTGTTGGTACCCATAAAACTTGCTATAGAATATCACCTTTCAATGTATAGAAAAGTTAGATTTTCCATTCTAAACTTCCCTGGACTGTTTATAGCCATCTGGTGATATTGAACATAGCTTTTTAGCCCTTCTCATATTCTACTATTTATCATCTCTGCAATAGTTCTAGACAGCAATTACATTCCTTCTGAGATCTTCAGTTTTTCTGGGTTAAACAAACAAAACTCTTTTGGCACCTCCCCCATTCTCCCTGCCATTCTCATAGCATGTTATTCCAGTTTCAGCTTTTATTCAGATTTCTTGAACACTGGCACCAGAACTACCTGTGCTATAACATGAGCAGTGGCAAAAATTACTCTGAAATGAATGAATACCCAAAGAATTTCTCAACCCCCTCTACCTCCCCATCTGTTTACTATTTGGTAGCGTAAAAAGTCCTTCACTGTACGTGGCCGAAAAGTCAATAGAAGGGATGAAAGATGCTGTGCAGCTAGCATGTAGTTAGCCTGTCTGAATCTGCTAGCGTAAACCAGCTAAGCTGTGGCAAATGTCCATTCATCAAGTCTTAGCCCAAAGCAGAGTGCTGTAGCAACCTCAAAAAGGTTAAGCAAAGTTGAATTGTTTTCATTGCTTCAGACTAACACTACATACAGGGCACTTACCACAGCGCAAGTGATGCACTGCAATTTACAGAGCAAAAAACAAATCTGAAATTCTTCCAATTTTACCATGTTTTACCCCGACTCATAAATTCCATTGTGTTGTTATGCCACACAGTCAGACAGTAAAGTGTCATGAAACGGCTAACAACCATCAACAAGTTTTAGTACCGACTGCTCATCCAAAGGCACTACAAATTCACTAAGTCAGTCAGTATTTGACAACTATCAGACATACAATTACGACTGGTTTTGAATGGCTTGCTGCTGTTACAATTACTGGTATATAACAGCACGCTGAGACAAAGCTGGCACATGAAGCCTGGCTGAACAGTGTTAAACGAGGCTCAGTTATCACCCATGAGTCCACAAAACTGCTTTTTTACTCCTGGTCAATAGGGAGAAATGCACTATCCTATATTTACCATCTCATTCAGGTATATGGATAAATGGGTGGCTAACAAATGCTTTACAGGAAAAAAAATGCCATTTTCACATATCTGTTGCAACAAGACTATTAGAAAGGGGTTTTTTAAATGATATGCTTTGAACAGCAAATTCACTAACATAACAAATTCACTTTCCACAAGAGTATTCCTGAAGATTAATAGTACAGGCAAGAGAAGGTCTTTTAAACTTTCTTTCAGTTCTATATATGTAAATGCATAGTTCATCCCATGCTCAAATTTTAGCTACAGTGTTAATTTCCAATCCTGAAACTTATATTTTGTTATACAGTCATTATTTTTCTCCCCTTTTATTCCTGTCGTGTTTTAGGTTGTACTGATGTGTAACACCTCTTTGATTGGAGCACAGAGTATCTCTACAGCACACTGTATACACAGAAATAATTATGTGTGTAGGAGTTTCTCATTTGTATGTGCACCAGCAGACTGACAAATAGAGGACATGGAATGTGTTATGCATGTCATATAATTTTGTCAGGCCTTAAACACTTCCTAAGATCAAACCTAATGTTCTGTAAATTAGAAAATATGAGACATGATTAGTTGTATAATTCAATGAAAATCTTCACTGTAATAAGAAAACAAAATAAAACAAAGAAAAAAAAAAAAAAAAACTCTGTACTTGGAACATGTAGATTTCCACACTTTTTTCATCTGATTTATTAGAGGTGTGTGTGAAACAATCAGTAATTTATGTGGTATGATTACTGTTTCCTCAGTAACAGACCTTTATTTGCATATACAACTGCAAAGATATTTTTGCAAAGAGTTTTCAACATTAGGGAAAGAGGAGGGACAAATGTCCTTTGGAATCTTGTTTGGGCAGTTGTTGTTGAATCATTGTGTTTTCCATTAATCTACTGCACAGAGTACCAGACGCTATGAAAAAGTATTTTGCCTTCCCATCAGCTGCTTCAGATAATTGTTAAAGTTTGGCTGTGCTTTATCTCTTTATGTATTCACTATTCTTTTGTTTGTGTGTGTGTGTGCATACTTCACATATACAGAAATAACAAAGCATGGTACATAACATGTACTCAAATTTAACATATGAAATTGGGTTAGCTGTTTTTAAAGGAAGATGTACATAAGTCGAGTGAAACCAGTAATGCCACCTTCTACCTGATACCATTCTTAGATAGGCACAAATCCTCCACAGCAAGTATTCCAATGGTAAAATGAACAATTTAGGGGCCAGCAAGTGGCGATTTCAGATCTGTGAAAGGCAGAATGGTCCTGTACTTTACAGGTACAGACAACTACTCTGTCAACAACTTCCTGTGTGACCTATGTGAGCAGTTCTCCACTTGTAAAGTAGGGACATTAACAGTTCCCTATTTAAGTGCATTTTGAGAGCCATGACAGAAATAACAGCTAGAAATAGGCACTACCTCCCATTTATATGAAAAGGTAGAAACAAACAAGTTTATATCTATGGCTTGTTTGTCTCTCACCACTGGATCATGCCCACTAAGTAATACTTGCAGCCTATTCATGCTTATTATGTGTTTTTCTGGGATAAAGGAACATGAGTCTCTGATTATGTGAAATGCAAGACAAAAACACAGGTATTTCTCCTATAACTGCTTCACATTCAGGAACTGTGGCTGTGAAAGAAAAGAGCAATTTTTATTCAGCCACCAGGCAGATATGAACTACACCAAATCTGACAGATCTAGCAGAATTCTTCCTGATGCCTGGCTGGAGGGACAGAATTAAGGAAAATACTTTAAAAGTATGTGCTATAAAGTCATTATGGCTGGAGTCTAGTTTTTGACTTGTCTGAACAACTGAACTAATGTAGCATATTAATACAGCAACATTTCATATGTGATGAACCCTATATATAACTGTATATTCATATAAATAAAGTGAAGAAGACACAGAATGTGTTTCTAACTTTTTTTCCTAAGTAGTCATGTTTACTAACATGGATACAAAGGTCCAACAAATAGAAAATATAGAATTGCTGCACTGATCCATCAGCTTATCTGATTCTTTCTGCCTGACAAAAGACATATATGTTCATTCTTTAAGTAATTTTAATTCTAGTCCTATTTTTCTTTGGTCAGTAGAATGTTATTCACTGATAACTATTCCATTATTCACTATAACTAAAGTTATATCATACAGTTATATCAACAGATTCATAGCATATATGTACTATATTTTCACTCATGTCATGTCATGTCACATCCTGATGGGACAGATTTCATAATAGCAGATAATGCTACATTCACGTTAAAATGCAGAATGAACCACTTGAATTTTCTTCCACATAAAAGCAGTCTCAGTTTATAGTCAATCTCCCGCCTTCCCTGGATTTTCCCCTCTTTTTGCCCTCCAGGAAACGGAATCACAACATAGAAACATAGTCAAACTGGCAATACTGCATACACTCTAATAGAGAGATAGTGGAATAATTAAGAGTCCCTGGAGCAAAACTACAAGGTCGAAAACTTAATACAAAAAAAGATAGCCCTGTAACCTTACTGTAGGCATGACTCCACCTGGCTGAATATTTACAGGTCACTCTGAAGTGCAGGTGTTCACATAGTTTGGAGGAACTCACTATCCTACTCACCCATTTCAGGAATAATCAATATAAACCAGCATGCGTTAAGAGCTGATAGCAGCTTATTGTATTGCAGAATAGTAAAGTGCTGTCAATTCACCACCGGTCACATGAGGAAAGCAAATACTAAAGTATACAGAGTGCACACACGACATGTAACCCAGTAACTGGTGAAGTGAAGATATAAGAACATGAGCAAAAAGAGTTGTTGTCAAGAGAAACAAATAAATCCCTTTTCCACTGAGTTAATGGCTAGCAGCAACAATACTGCAGATAAATGTGTAAGAATGGAGAGCCACAGAGGACCCTGAAGTGTTTTGTCTAATATGTCCTCCTGGAATTCATGAAAATGAAGGACAACTTTTGTCTTTATTTTAAATTAATGATTTCAATCATGTATCTCTTACTGAAATGAAGTAGCATCACCTACATATCTCATGAGGAATCTTATTTAAAATACACATTATATAAGCACAAATGCATATTCATTAATATTTAAACTATTTATTCTAGAATAATTTGGATGGAAGAGTAATAGATACAAAACCAGAATGACAGCTATCTAGTGCTGGATGAGAATTTCAGCAGTCACTTAGCAGTGACTTTAAGTCACACTTAAAATACTTTTTTTTCATTTCTGGATACAATAAGCCAGAACATGTGATATCCAACTCATCTGAAGTCTTGAGAACCATATCAGCTGAACACACCTGGAAATGCTTCTTGAGCTTTCCTCTTATTCCTCTTATTGAATTTACAGTACACTACAGAATTCGGATTGCCACCGATTCAAGTCTTTGAATGCCAAGGCTGAAATGTTTTTTCCTTAAAAATAGCAACTTCTGTCTTCCAGAGTAATTTCTATTTTTTGATGAAGCCACCTAATAAACAAATCTAAACAAACTAGTAGGTCTTCCATGAGTAGTTGTATATCTACTCACTATAATGTCTCGATCACTAACAAGAAGGAACAAAAATTAGACAGCTTATGGGTTTCTATTTAAGCTTCCATGATTTTGAATTTTAAAATGCTCAGAAATGATGCAAGTCTGTGCTATATATAAAAAAAAAGCTGCTATACCTAGAATTCACAGCTGATTTCAACAGCAAGAACCACAGCTGTTTTAACAATATTGGTAATTAGGGGATTTCATGAGATGCTACTATTTCTCTTCTTGCAATAACTGCCACACAGCATTAATTTGTTGCTTTGGTACCACGAGTCCAGATATTTGATAGATACTAAAAGTGCAGCCAAGGTATTAAGTACTTAGCAATGTAGACATCAGGTGCCAAGACAATAGATTGCCAAAGAAGCTGGCGAGCTCAGTTTTCAAAGGCTTACTTGAGTTAGGGAAAACTACAACAGCAATTCAAAATTCATTGGAAATACATTCTTTCAAGTAAATACTTCATCCAATACTAAAATTGAAATTAAGTATTGGGTCTTAGTCTGTTCTGCAAGGAAGGGAATTCTGTTAATTTTATGAACTTTATGAAAAATAAATCAAAGGTCCTGGACAGAACTAGCAAATCATAAAGAACCAAACTGCTTAGCAGTAGTTTTAACTAAACTCAGAGCTACATGCAATAGGATTTTGACATGTTTGGCAACGAGTAGAGCTATGATTCCATCAAACAAGCAAATAAAAAATTAGTGAACATATCTAAAGCTATGCTAATATGAAGCCAAACCAAATAGTGTAGCAACAACTGAAAAGACAGATACATCTGAAGAAAGAATGCTATAGATCTTCTTTCAAAAATAATTTCAGAAGTGAATGCAGTTAATGCTCAAGGTAAGTAGAAAACTCTGTGTGACTGGTGGGTAGCCTGGCTTCCCTTTGCCTAATTTTAACCCTTTGTGAGCCACTTTTGGAAGTCAATACACGGAATGCTCTCTTTGTGCATTATCTTTCTTGGTATCTCTGGTGAAGACGACAACATGTTTGCCAAACAAGAAAGTCAAAGAACCACTGGCAGCATTGCTCAGAATATTGTCATCAGAGAACTATAAAGAAAAGGGTGCAAAATAGAAATTGCTGACGTTAATGCTAACATGGAGTTTCATGCTGGCAACTTCTGTTAGACTGTGGAAAACAGCTGTATACCATTATGGAATATGTTCATAAAGTCATAAGTACTTACCCTCCTTATGACCATATCTTCCTTGGCAGACTCTAGCATTAGATTACTAACACATATTTTTGAAGTAGCATACTCTTCACAGCATTTTCACAGCTTTGAAAAGGCTTCTCGACCTAGACAGTTTGCACTATTACAGTAACAGTAAGCATAAATGCAAAGCAAGAAAACATGAAGGCACAGCAGAAACCATGCTAAAGTAAAATAAAAGCGACCTATCACAAATGAATAGTAATCTTATTAATGTTAGTAAGCAAGGAATATAATACAGCATAAGAACAGGAACAAGTATCATAAGACCAGAGGGAGGAGTAAGCCAAAATGCATTGGATTCAGTGTTGTGTTTGATGTCAAGGAGTGGAAACATAAAAAGAAAGGCAGTGGGTATGCTGAGACAGACAGCAGGTGAGAAAAAAAAATAAAGGTCTGTGTGTGAGGACTCAAAAGTTCACCTGAAGCAGAGTTCAGCAGTGCAACTGTAGGAAGCTGGGGCTCACAAAATCTAACAGAGGTCAGATGGCAAGAGCTACACGTCTCACGACTATCCTATGCTGGCAGCGGCTGATATTGTTTGAATGCATCCGTACCTATGTGATAAGATCTAAGTGGCACAGCCCTGTGCTGTGTGTACTCAGAAACATCTACAACACTACAACATTGGCAGTAAATACATCTCAGTTGCCGTCCAGTGTGTTCATTGCTTCTAATATGCAGCCCTGTAGGCAAAGGAGCATTGTTTGCTACAAAGAGCCGCAGAAAGGCTTGTTTTTACAGAAATAGGATAGCTTTGCTTTTAAATGATGTTCCGATTTGTTCAAGGAAAGGCTTGATTCTTGTACCTTTTCATTATTGCATGGGGTCTAGGACAGGCGTGCTCTTGACAATAAATAAATCAGTGAATAAATACACTGTGCCACAACTGTAGGGTTTTTGTTTTGTTTTGTTTTGTTTTGTTTTGTTTTGTTTTGTTTTGTTTTGTTTTACATCCTGTTCAATTCCCAGATTCAGGGCAAGTCTAAGAGCTGCATCTGACAGAAGGTTCAGACCCTTGTGGACACAAATGCAGGGCACTGTAGGTAAGATGCTTCCATGACCCAGTTTCTTTGAGGAAAGCAGATGCTCCTAGGTACACAGAAGGTTGGACTCAGAGAAATGCCAACAAGCTTTCAGTAGACAAGACAGATGTGGCTTAATTCAAAAGGATCAAATAGGACAAACTCCTATAAAAATGGTGTTTGTGAGTAAATAACTTCCAGCACCTTGGGCACATGCCTGAAATATGAGAAATGCAGGTTTTCTCCATCTCTCCTTGAAGGAACTATGTTTATTTTAGCCTATCTGTCTGTAAAGGGAACATCCTCTCTCTAAGAATCTTGGGAAATGTAAGATGGTAACCAGGTCAACCCCCAACAGATTCACAACAGTATGTGTTGCTAGTACCATTACAAAATTAGATCTTTATTTGCAGGCAAACCATTTAATATATATGTAAATTAAATGACTTAGAAGCTTTTGTTATGGTGACACAGAATCAATTGAAAAAGAAAATCCAGTAAGGGGAATCCAGTGTTTGGAAACTGAAGAAGGACATAATGCAGATTAGAAAAAGGACATTTATACGAGTGAGTTTAGAGAGTTATTGCAAATGAATGAGTTATTAGTTATAGAAAACTGTCGAATATTTTAGATTTAAATCAAGACCAGATGGCTAGGTTCAAAATCAGAATTTAGAGGCTTGAAACAAAATTTACAGGGTGCTAATCTATAGCCCGTATTTTGAACTGGGCCATACTGGATCATTATAAGTGACATCTTCTTTCAGACTGTCAGTGAATCTGCAACATAAGAAGACTCAGCAGAAAATGCCATGAAGCTCTGCAAAAAAGAACTACTTCCCTCCTCTTACTAAACCTTTCCCATATCATCTTGTTTCTAACTGTTTTACAGCTTTAAGTTATTTTGCAGGGCTTCCACTACTGTCCCTAGCCAAATTATTTTTGTGTCATAGACCTTATTAAAAACATACTTCTATTTTTGTGAGTCATCTTCTATACTAGGAGGTGGCAGCCAGAGTGCCACAGAAAACAGGCTTAGAAGAAACCAGAAAACATTATCTACATCACCAGCTGCCTTCTATAAACCCAAACATTTCTGGTACACATGGTCTAACCAGTTTTTAAAAACGTCCAGTGATGAAGATTCTATGAGATTAATATGCAACCTATTTCCGTGCTAACCTACCCTTACATTGAAATAAAATCACAACTCCTCTTCCCTTTTCTAATTTAGAACATTCTTTCTGCAATTTTATAAACAGATGATTCCCTCCCATTCAACCATGAATCTATATAAATTTGAATACTATCATCACCCAAATTTCGTTTTAGATTTCCCTCATTCAAACTGAAAAATAAATTTTTGCAACATGTCACTGTGTGATGTTTATGTTCAAAACTCACCAGCAAAAAGACCTTCTTTGCTAGATACGCACACGTTACCTGGCAGCTGAGAGGAATAATCCAATCTTTTGCCATCAGAGGATCCTACAGGAAAGATTCACGTTGTAATAGCAGGACATATTCTCTTCTGTTCTGGTTGATACTAAGTTTGCAGCTGAACGAAGGTGCTCCAGGCACATAAAGACATGTGGACAAGGGAAAATGTCCATCTGCCATTGACACAGTCAATTAACAAACTAACTTTTGTTTATTTTTTCCTTGATCTATTTGTGCTCCTACAATAAATCCATCAGTGTATTTATAAATTTTAATGAATACAGCAGCAATTTTACTTAAAATGGAACAATAAAAAAGTCATCACTTCCAGCAGTACCCTTTTGAGAAAAGCAAAAAAAGTCTTAACACAGCTATGAAAAATGTTCATCTTCAGCTATTTATCAAATTTCAAATCCTTATATAGGATGCAGTTGACACCTGTGCAATTTCTGTCTGATATTTCAGAACTAACAATACAACTAGAATTGCTATGGAGGCAACTGAAGCAACAGTTTAAATACATTCCAAAGTGAAAGTTTCTACTGAATTCTGAAGCCCATATTTTAAGCAGAGCCAACAAGAAAGTAGTGTTACTTGGTCTAAAGCTGAGGCCTGAGGGTCTCTGGAGACACTCCTGGGGCCTTGCCTGCCTGGGCGATTGCCTCCCTGTGCCTGCCAGAGCTTGTATTTGTGATGGTGCTTTCCAGTCAGTAGAGATTCATGACATCAAAATTTTGGCAGCAAACACAAGAAGTAATCTTGTGTTCCAAGTTAATTTGCAGCAGAGCTAAAAATCATATCAAATCCGATTCAAGAAGGGCTGGCAATGTCTATTCTGAAGTGGTCCATTCTATTTTGCAGAAAAGATAATCAAAATAAAATGCTACAGGAGCTCGCAGAGGCAGAAAGCTCTGTATCAGGTTGCCTGGCACTAACTTTTCCAGAAATCCTCTGGAATTTTTCTGTACCACACAGTAAGATGCTCTTAAGAACATTTGAGTCACTTTCAAAATAGAGCCATTCTTTGCTGTACATTGGAAGACCAGTCTGGCTAAGCAGCTAATGCAGATTATTAAAACATTCTTCAGAGAAATCCACTGAGAGCTTTCATTTCTTTTTAAAGCTATGATTATCCTATTTGATTCTCAAAAGCATGACTCTGGAAAACAATTACAATCTCCTCCAGGAGCTCTCATTCTTACGGAAAGTAACTGAGGAATTATTGACCGTGACAGTAATGACCACAAGGTGTGACATCTGCCAATATTTTGCATTCTTTGCAACTGAGGACATAGTATTTAACCCACCATGGAACACCAATGGATATAAGCTCTAAGGGACCAAAAGAAAGCAGAATAGGGACAATGAAAAGGCAAAACAAAGGAAAGAGGAGGCTTTGAGCCCATAGCTTTTGAAAGAAAACTGTTGGCTGTCCCAGTTCAGAATCTATGCATGCAGAGCACTTTACTCTCTGGACTGGATCTGTGCTACGAGGCACTTCTTAGTCTTCCAACTGTGAAGGATGCTCAGCATCAGAGAACTTTACATTTCCAAGGATATTTCTATATTATACTGATAAATAAGGAGACTAACTCTCATAGTCCAGGGAAAGGCCTAAAGAGTGGAGTTGCAATGTGTGTTTTCACCATAACTCAAGCTTTGCCAAGGTTTTAATATCTAGTCAGCTAGAATTAGGTGCAATAAAATTAGAAAGGGGTCAGAATTTTATTCACATGAACTTTAGAGTGTTCTCAGATCCTGATTTGAGCTTAGGTAGGTCCTTGCCTTTCTAATAGACCAAATTATTTGACAAATTTGCAACGTCCTCTTTCTCCTTCAGCCTTAAACACGTACGCACGTACACTCTCACACACAAGCCTATTCCAAAAGCCACTGTTACTCATTTAGAGAGGAGCGTTAGTGCCACATAGCGTATCTGACAAATAGTGAGACAAAACTACAGGCCAAAAAGAGGTCACATATTGACCATCCATTCAGTGGCTTCAATATCAAAACTTCTAGCTAATTTAGTAATAGAGAATGAGGCCCTGGAGAAGCATCGATACGTCAGCTGTGTGATAGTCTGCAGCACTTCCTGCACAACCTATAATATTCTTCTACTTAACATGTTTATTATACTTAGGTCCAATAAAGAGGGAATAAAAGAAAGCATGCAAGCACGTGTAGTTGCAACAGAGAGGTTGCAGGAAACAGTGTATGTTGCAAAATTAGAGAGAAAGAAACTCATATATCCCATGCTTTAATATTACTAAGTGGGACTCTCAAACACAGTCATAAACAATGCTCATTTCTTTCCAGCTTGAAAAAATCGGCTGGTTCCTGTTCTAACCGGAGCATTTCAGCGCTCGCTCTTTGTTCGGTGCTCCCCAGAACAGCATGGCGTGCAAAAGCGGTCTGAAAAAGCAATCCCTCCTCTCTTTCTGCCTTGCTGCTGCCATGGATATGACATCGCTTTTGCCAACCGTTGCTAAGCCATGAACAGAGGGAACATTTCCTTTTCCCACACAAAGGGCAGGGGACGAGCCAGAGCTTCCAAGGGACACGACGTTCACTTCGTGCAGCCAGGGGAAACGGAGGGAGGGCTGAGGATGCTCTGGGAAATGGCCTCTCGCCACGCCGCACACAAAGCGGACCGTGCCGCCCGGCCAGCCTCCGCTCCCACCATATCCGTGGCCTATTTTCCCTCCCCAAAGAGAGGAAAGGGAGGGAGAGAGGGGAGCCCTTCCCTGCCAGCGCTGCACGCTCGGAGAGGACGGAAGGGGGAGCGCTGTCACGGCTCCGCGAGCCGCAGGTCCCACCGCCCCGCCGCACACTGGGGCAAGGGACCTTTGCAGAGAGGGCCGGCAGTCACTTCTGAAAACACCGAGACCTTCTTTATGGAAGAATTAATAACCTCTCTAAGATGTGCTTTTTTTTCCTGCTTGCCCATACAGTTCAATGCACGTCCTGCCGTCCTAATTCAGTATTTCCCAGCAGGAAACCTGCTGATGTGATCCAGGTAAGCACTGTATAAGAAAGGATCCTTCACTATTTCCCACACTTGCATATCTACGATGACTTAAATGACATCATTGCTTAAACAAGTCAGTCCTCGATACTTGAACTTAAGCAATGGCTAACTTTCTGCCAGGTCTGAAAACTTTCATAGCTTGTATTGTCTGACTGGGAGCGCAGAAAGGCAGAGAAAGGCAAATGTTCACATTTTCTTTAACAGAAACCGAGGATTTTTTTCCTTACAACAGCTATTCATCACTTACTAATTTAACTTAGAAATGACAGATTCCAGCTACTTTTGCTTACCACTGTCCTGCAAGAAAAATAGAATTTACTGCACCTCAGATAATGGCACCAAGCAGAAAATCAATTGCCCTTTGTTTTATGAAGAATTCGAATGTAGGTAAAGGCTATGACATTTTCAAGCCAGGGGAAGAGAAGAGAGAATGAAAAGGAGGGTGTTGCTCCCACAATAAAGACAAGATACATATAGGCTCAGTAGGTTCAGTATAAAGTACTTTTTTTTCACCCTTTTGAGGGTTTCCATAAGCTGCCATTTTCCTTGTTGACGAAGATTCACTCAAGATAAATTTTCTGAAGAATGGGGGGAAAAAAAGTGGAATATGTACTCCATTTACTCACAGTGTTTTAGTTGTGATGGAAGAGAGGAGAACACAAATAATATCAACTCAAACTTGCTTCAGACTGGCTATTTCTGTAACAACCAGAAGGGGACAGTAAATGAGTGAAGGATTTTCCGATCCAATTCATGCTAAATGTAAAAAAGCCCTCCCTTCAGTATGCATCTTTGACCTTCTTACTGAAATATAAAAAAACCAGGCACCTATATGACAAATATGGCACAAGTTCCATTGACACACTGGGAACAGTTGGCATCTGGTCCAATACTGCATTGCTTTAAGAGACTGTGTATGGGTATATTTCTGAATACTGATGTCTGTGTAACTCGTGAGAAGAAGTTCACATCAGTTTTGAACATGAACTTTCCGAAACAACAGTTATCAGGTTATTCAAAAATGGACTCAAACAGTAGCTCAACAGGATGGGATTAGCATACAGTACACAGCCTGTGGCATTGAAGAGACTAAACTTCTAGCTCCTGTTGACAGCGAGACACAGCATCATGAATAAGCAGTGAGTTTCTGTCCTCAGTCATCAACACAGGGCTTGATCCTGCCCTCAAATATGAAGGCAGGTGTCTTGTAAAATCAGCTACTCCACTAGCACTGCATCGGATATTACAAGACACCAAGAGATGTGTACTGGCGTACTAAAAAGAAAACTCAAAGTGCATAAAACAACCCTCCTCTGACAATCCCTGCCTGCAAGCAAAAAAGAAATGAGGACTGAAAAAGGTCTAATGAAAAATAACCCTGTGCCCCCAACTTCAGTTTAAGAGGGGGAAAAGTGGCAGTAGATATACATATAAATTCAGAGAGTTCAATTGAATCACAGCATCAGAAGCAAGAAATTTGTATCGAGCCTTTTTAGAACACTTTGGAACCTATTGACGGCATTTGTAGTGAGCTCGCTTGCGCCTGAATGCCCAGGAAGGAAATGAAGTGAATGTGCAGTGTGGGGCTCGCAGGACACGGTGCTTGATGGGGTGCTGGCATCGGCACGGCTCATTTTCTTCTCAGAACCCCAGAGCAGCACAAGTGCATCACTGTGCGCTTTTGTGCAACACGAGGGAAGCTGGAGCAATTCCACAGATTATATGGATGAAAAGATGTAATGCATCACCCCACAAAAATGCACTCTTTTTTCTTCCCCCTTCCCCTCCCCCCCTCAAAGAGGTTGCTTAAAAGGGTGAAAACGTGACCTCTTTGGTAAATCTCTCACAGTCCTTTATTTTGTGCTTTCATTGAGTTTCCTTTAGTGGAACATAAAGTTAGACTGAATTCAAATATTGTAGTAAAGGCAGGAAATTGTTTTTTTGCTGTGAGAGTTCCTAGCACTGCAAATCTATGTTCTATCACTCATGCAAACTCCATCAAAAGTGTTTTACAGCTCTTTTAGTGTTTTAACTTAGTTTTTCCATTGTTTGACTTGTACTCACTTATTTCGCATTTGTCTGAAAACTAAAATTCCCTGACCCTCCCTCAGAATAAAACAAAATAAGATTTACAGGAATCAAGACAAAAACCTGTGCATAGGCAGGAAAAAAAACCTAAAACAAATAATTCATCTTGGAGAGTACATTCTCATCAAAATTCAGAACCCTGGAAGTCTATTTGCATTAATTATTTAGGACCGTTTACTAAGGAGAATATGAATAGCATGTCTGTTTCTTTTTTTACTAGATGAACAACTTTTTGTTAATTAGATACAGAATAACTAGCATCATCAGGAAAGAAGCGTGCCACTAGGGAAAAGAAAGCTACTAATGTAATGAAACATTAAAAGAGATAATGAACCAACCCAATAGATAATTATGTATTTTTGTCAAAGAAAAGTACAATATTTCATATTCGACAAAGCAGAAGCTTATAGACTCTGAGAAATTGCCCTAAAGCACTGAACAAAAGTTTCCTAATAGACACAGACTAAAATGGTTTATAAATGAATTAAGGGAACATAATCAGGAGTTGCGCTGAGAGGTTCCTCCATGCTTCAGCAAACATGGATGGTGGCATGGTTAAAAACCAACAGAAAGAGCTCAGTCCCTTTGCAGTATTTTCCAGGATTCTATCACATTTGCTCAATGTAATGGAAAAGGCCAAGGCCACTCAATTTTTTAAAGTGAATTAAATGGTCACATTAAACAGTCGAACATTTTTCAAAATCAGTGCACTGCAGTATGTGAGGCATTCCAAAACTTTAGTAACTTTAAGAGGGAAAAAGGTTCTGTGCTGGATTTGACCACATATATTTTGCCTGAAGAATACTTTATTCCTTAAATATTACTCATAACTTCACTAGTAATAATAAAAAGCAAAACTTAATACTGTATATAAACTCATTTACCTTGTCAATGATGCTAGGCCAATATGTAATCATACTTCCAATATATCCATACTGGACACTTTCAGATTGCATTATCCCGCCCTGTCAAATGCTAGATAATTCCTATATGAAAAATCATGATGTGCAAATGAAACATGAAGAAGCCTTTGAGGCTATTTATTTTGAATTAAAAGGGAATTTTGAGTTCATCCTCCCAAAAAAGCGTTTCAGAATTTATCTAGGGATTTTAAAAGCGATTTGAATATAAAGATGGTGAATTGGACCTGCCTCGCAAAGCTAGACTTTCCCAGGACAAAACTGAATACCTAAAATTGAATATAAAAAACTCACAATATAATCTAATCTGATGCTATATGATTTATTCTGTACATGTCCTAGCACTATTTTGTTCACAGAAAACGTATCTTGCTGAAGTGCACTTTTAAAAGTCTGAATATATTAGCACATGCACTGAACATGCATTGACTATTTTTGAGAAATATTAGGACACCTAAAGGGCTCAGCAAGCAAGAAGAGTTATTTAAGGAGTCCCTTTTCAAAGAATCCAGGGAAAAATTGTTCTTCCAAGAGCGTTTTTTCCTTTAAAAAGCATTTATTTTTTTTTTTAATAGTGAAAATCTTGCACTGACAAAGCCCCCATTGTCTTCAAATTGTAAAGCACTGGATAGTTTTAGAAATTCAACATAACACTTGAAAAATACATTTATAAATTCAATATAATAGACAAATGTGTACATTTAATTCTCTTCAATTTAGAAGCTGTGGTGCTAAAGGCTGAAAAATAAAATGTAGTATGTTGAAATTTCTTGCTAGTAAAGAAGTATTATTGAAAGGAAAAGTGAAATTCGTCTTACTGAACCCTAGAGATATTTTATTGTCATGTATTTTTCAGTTACAAAACCATGCTGGAACTGAACTGAATGTCTCAATTTCTTACACTGAGTGAAAAAGTTTCCCGTGACCAGCTAAGGAAGCAGGCATCCATTCATGCCCCTTTCTAACAGCAGGGGCTGCTGTGTCGTAGCCTACCCAGCTAGCAGAAGACTAAATGAAAGAAAATGGAAATCACATACAGAATAAATAAATTAAATCTTGTAGTATGGCCCATGCATTAGGAAAGACAGCATAATGAGATGTCTCATCAGTGTAAGAGTAAAAGGTGAAGGCATATTAATCTGAAATCCTCTTGGAAATGATCCATTATAGCTTGCTCCAGAAGTTTGGGAAGGAGTTCCTCCTCTGTAACTTTCTGGCCGTTTTTTATGGCAGCATCCTTCCAGGAAGGCACGAGTGCCAGCATTTGTATGTTATGATGGCACAGATTTAGAACTGTGGATGCTACTACACATTTCTGATTTACTCTCTGTTAAAATGTCTGACTCATCATAAGACAACCCAAACCACAGCCATCTATAATCTATGAGCTCTAAAACTGCTTTGCACCTTCAAAGAGTGAGGTGTTTGTTTCCAAAGAGGCACTCCAACATATACTGATTCACTCCACAAAATGAGTAGAATTTTCAGTCTAGTGTTTTCCAGTAACAAACTGTGCATGAAGTAAAATAAAAACTGACAGGAATTCTCATCCGCTGTATACAAAACACCAAACTACAAATGTAAATTACATATTCATTTTTCCTTTCAAACATTTTTTTACTATCTAGCTTTAAGCAGAAGTAGAAAATAACTGTTTGGTAAGCAAACATGACCATACTTCAACAAAAAAAGTTTTGTAATCTAATTTCTAATACAGTTCAGTTTGATTATGTTTCCTGAAGAGCTATCAAAATTGAACTTTCAGTTTTCTGGGCATTGTTCCTTTCATTTTCTACATTCTTCTACGCTGATGCAGTTTTTCATTTTCTTTCCTCCTGGTTCACAGTTCTGATGGTCTGCTAATTCTCTGATTAAAAATTTACCTTTACTAAAAACTTCACGGTTTACTAAAAACTTCACGGTTTCCATTTGATTATAATTGAAAAAAATGAGTTATCTTGAACTTAGTTAAAATTAGGTAAGTAGGGAACTAGTGATCCCTCATATGTTATATAGCTGCTGGTGGTGATACGCAAAGATTATGTGGCTACTGAAACCTCTTTACTTACATTCAAATGAAAATGAATTCCAAAGTCAGCAGTGTCCAGTATTGCTAAATCATGAATTTCTGATAGAACAGCTCAGGGTTGGTTGTACTTTACTAAGTCTCAGTTGACCAGCCTCTACAATTTCACATTTGAAAAACAAAGTGCAGCTGCAGGTTACAATTTGGAATAAAAATTCTCAGCAGGGGAGAAATATTTTTATTGTAGAAAATAATTATTTGGGTTGACCTAAGAATTCAGTACATTTGCGCTCTCTACTGTCACAGAGAATACCCAAGAAGTACTAACCATAACTTGTAATGGTTAACTGGCATGATATACCATAACTGGCATGATATACCATTGTATACATTGATAACGAAAGTATTACCCTCTTGAAAAGAAGCACAGTGCACTAGCTAATTCCCTACTAATATAAAATCGCTGAAACTAATTTGGTCTAGCCACTCATTTTCTTTAAAGTTAAAATAGCAGTAGCCTCACAGCAACTTAATCTACATTAAATTGAAATTGCGTGCTTAATTCCTGAGCCACAAGTTGATTTTTGTATAAATATTTGTGGGATCACACTATTTTTACCAAACAAGAACAAGCCTCTATTCAAAATCCAGGGATTGTACACACCCTTACATTTTGCCCAGAAATGCTGGAAAACTTTATTTTTGACTATTGAGCTCAAACACACAGGTGAACGATGACAGATACCACATGAAGTAGTACTCAAAATGGCAGGACCCAGATCAATTTCCACCATATATAGATACATATACGTATACGTATACGTATACATATACATATACGGGCACAACAGACATGGTTGAAAATAAATATGTAAATATGTGTGCATATCTACACATAGAAGCGTACAGCTAGATATGTGCCATCAAAGAAAAAACAAGTATGAACTATTTCTCATATGGGTATTGTCCATCTTTCCATAGCTCTTGGTCAAGAAATAATAAAATGTCCTCTGATTTATTTAGGAGTTATGTTTGTAAGAGGAAAGAAGCATAGGCTACATAAGTCTACCTATACAACCACCGTTTTTTTCTTAAAACTAAGCTCTCATTCTTCAGCTGCAAGTTGACCCTTGGCCACAGCTCAAGACCTCTAGGCTGTTAGATCTGTTATCTTCAAGGACTGACCTAAGCCATCTGACTGAGACGGACCTAATGGGTGACCTTGATAGCTGCAAGAGTTTCAAGAGCCCAGCTGGAGAGCACTGCCTATTAGTGGAAACAAACAAGCAAACAAACCAACAAGCACGTTTGCAACTACTTCAGGAAAATATTTTGGTCAAATATAGCATTCTGCATTAAGGATCTC
The DNA here is from genome assembly GCA_013398735.1 of Nothocercus julius. Lineage (NCBI taxonomy): Eukaryota > Metazoa > Chordata > Aves > Tinamiformes > Tinamidae > Nothocercus > Nothocercus julius. The sequence goes on along the minus strand of VZSV01000055.1, from coordinate 1,172,475 downwards.
ATACAACTGCTGTATGTGCTTTTTTAAAAAAAAACTAAAATATGGCCCAGTTTGCTTTCAAAGATAAGGGTTCATAGCCAGTCAATGACATTTTTGGCACACAACATTGCACATGATTCAATATCTAAACATGACATAAGCAGAGTTAAGAGTGAAGTTCCATGCCTTGCTTCTTAAAGGTTTACTTGTGCTCAATCTTTACTTTGGCGGAACCTGATCCCTCTTCTTGATTTTGTATGTGATATAATGTACGAACCCATGTGCAGTTACACAGGCACAGTACTTTGCCCTTGTGCCCTGAGGATTGTGAGTCTCTCAGAAAGCCTGAGACTGCTTATCAGGAGACCTAATAGGGAATCTAATCCTACAGATAAAAATGATGTGGCGTGTGGATATTGAGGAGGGAAGAGGTGCTGTAGAATCCATTTAATCGCTTGAATGACACTGTAAGCTCTTCAATTTATTAAATTTATCTACTTTCCACGGACGGTTTACATGACTGGATAAACATCTTGTTTTGCTATTTTGATGGCATCATAAAAGGGGAGGAACTTTGAAAAAAAATCTTAAAGACCGCAGTAGTGCTGTACTGATATTTTCAATTTCTTTACCATTCAAGTAAAAAAACATAAATAAAGAGCCACAGAGTGGCATGGATTTATATGGAGCACTCCCAATTGATTTCAGTGGGGAGTGCTTTGAACAATCAATGGGGGTGACACACCACAAAGATAAAGATTAACATTATTCCTACTATAAAACAACAAAATACATTAACCATGATAAATTACAAACTCGACTTTAACATTCATTTAGGTATTTGTGTGAATTACAGCATGAGCTATTTGGAAGTTAAATAAAAATCAAATCAGTGAAAACAGATCCCATTTCTTACTCTGTGAAAGCAAAATGGTACATAAAAAATATGTAGTGGAAGCTTAGGATAAAAACAAAGGTAGTAAAGCCATCAGAATGTTTTTAAAAAAGCATAAAATGGATAAAAGAATCACTAATAGATTAAATATGGAAATGTGAAGTAGGACTTAAATGTGACTTGTAAACAAAGTGAGCTTTACAAAGTTATATATATCTTTACTATTAGCTATGACACAAAATTTGGTGATACATTCATTTTAATGAGAAAATGTTGAAGAAGGACACTTGAGATGCTATATACATTCTGATAAATATTAACTCAAAATATTATCTTAGATAGTCATCAGAGGATCAAAGATTAGTGTTTAGTGTATTTTCTGTTATACTGCAGAAGCACAATTATTATGAACTTGGAAACAAATCCCAAACCATAAATATTCAAAGCTGTGAACACTACATTCATCCAATGGGGATTAATCTAGTGTGCCAAAATGTTTAGCTTCACAAGCAAAATAAAATTAAAATTATTACAGTTAATAATTACACATAAAAAAAAATGATTACTCCACCCTCTTTTTTTTTTCCTGATTTTAGTGCTGTGAAAAGAAAGTGATAAATTTTACCTTGCATTTTAGCCTGTTCCAACAAATGATCTTGCTTCCTAAAAGTATATATTTTTTAAATCTGTTAGAAACACTACACCAAATTCACTTATAGCCAGTGTCTCAGTGATTAATCCTTTCCAGTGAACACTTGAAGGGATTCTCAATGTCTATTATATTTGTGTCTTATCCACTGAGGCATAGAGAAAAGATGGCTGGTTAATGCCATGTTGACACATTTAGTGATTGTGTAACCTGTCCACTTGGAAAGTGTTTGATAGCAATTCCCTAACTTTGCTATTCACCAGTTTTGATTCAGTAAAATGAAACATTTAGACATTGCGCGGACTAGAAGGATTTTTTTTTTAATCTTATAAAAATATAATTGTTGATTTCAATTGTGGTTTGGGGAATAATTTTTGCATCATCTTTTGAGAAAGTACTGGATTCTATCTTCAAGAAAAGCAAAAGAACTGAAGACAAAATATTGCTGTTTAGATAAAAATATTTTTCAGTTTGTAGGCAAATAAGTTCTAAAAATAATGTTCAGTATAAAGTATAGGAAACATTAACTTGTTATGGCAACTAAATATATACATTTTTAAAGGAAATAACACAAGTTTGTATTACAAAGTAAAAATGTTGAGGACCTTAATAAAACATAGAACTATTTATGCAAAATCATTTTTATAATTATTTTGTATTAGTGCTACCTCTTCATTTTTTTTGGATAAATGTACAGCCTCACCAGGGAGTACACTGATATGATCACTTGATGCTCTGATCTCTTTTCAATTCCCAGTTTTTATTAGTAATAATGTGAGCTTGCCAAAAGTACTGTCCATGGACAGTTGCCATATTTTAATTTCACAGTATCAGGAAAAAAAATGGATTTATAAGCACTTTAAACTCTTCTGTGATGGTCAATGCAGTGTTACTCATAAATTTATGTATGCTGGAAATATCTATTCATTAGCATCAATTAGGTTTAAAAACTATGGATTTCATTATACTATCAATGATGCAGTACAAATGATATCATGATAGCTGTGGTATTTCTGTTTTTTAAAAACCTGTAACTTTAATAAAAATGATAATCACTGGGTATCACTTTCCTTATTCATTCTAGCACACAAAATATATCCATTTATATTCCACAGACTAGGAGCGGGCATGGCGAGTGGAAATAAAAAGGAAAAGGCTTGGTGCATATTACTGAACATCTCCATTTAAGCACACAGACAAAACTGGCAAATCCTACCTATTTTTTTTTTTTCTTTTTTCTTTGCTTTCTTTCCCACATTCTCATCAGAGTCTTCACTGTGTCCCTTTAATTTTCAGGAGAAAAAATGTCACATGTGAGTCACTTCCCTTTGCTCCATTAATTATGCTTCATATGGTGCTTTTCCATACTAGAGCCAAGGAGCAGGTTTGTTCTGGTGTCCAAGCACAATCGTGACAGAAATGGCACACTACAAGCTGTAGTGATGTACAGCAATAACAAAAAAAAGAAAAAAAAAAAAAAAGAAAAAAGAAGTAAATGTGGCATTTTCCTCCCAAGGCTTAAATGAATAAGCCCTGAAGAAAAGTAATGATGAAGCAAAGCAATAATGTGAGCCAATTCTGTTTTGATGTAGACAAACAAAAGGAAGGAATAATAAGGCAGTCAGAGCATCCATCCCATTGATATTTCTAAGCTGCATTGAGGAGGTCTTTGCACAGGACTGTGCCTGACAGACAAAGATCCAAGTTAAGGGTAGTGCAAAGACAAACTGGCCGAAGGGAACTCCAGGAGGTATCGGGCCTCACTGCTTCTGTCTCACAGACTCAGGAACAACCTTTTATAAGCTATTCAAGGAGCATTAACTCAGAGTCTTACCATCTCGTTTGAAAACTATGACATCTTCTTGGAAGTGCAGATTCATAAAAAATTCTTCCTTTTGGTGTGAGCTTAACAGAGATTTCATTGAGTAACTGCCAATTCTTCTACTGCATATTGTTAAAAGTAACAAAGAAGTATGTGGAGGAAGGAAGAAAGAAAAGAGTTCATTGAACTCAGCAAATTGTACAAAGCTGGGTCTAGAGAGGAGTTCATTTAGCCTTTGCAAAAACATTGGATGGCCTCCAAAACAGAGGCTCTGCAGACTTCCTTCACAGCAAAGAGTCAGAACATCGAGGGAGGTTTGTCTTCCCTGTGAAGAAACAGGCATTTGTCTACTTATTTTATGGTCCTATGGAGACTACTGGGTTGGCTGGACTGCATGCGTTGTACGTACTGCTGCTCATGGCTGTCATAATTAGTATCAGTTCATTAAAGGGATTAATAATGTGTGCCTGTTCATGGTTTTGCTCCTCCCATCACCCCATATTTTAAGAAATGTCTTGGCCATGGCCTCTCTTTACTGTAAAAGAATCATGAAGAAACATGGAGATGAATGGCCAATCCTAAAGATAAATGGTGGAGAAGAAGGGAAGACCAGCACAGGCAAGCAAAAACCCTTCTGTGGGCATGTGCATATGTTTTTTTGTGCTATGCCAAGTCACTTGGCTGCATTACTTGTTGCACATATTATTTTAAGCATATATCTTCATCTACGAATTCCCAGAGGTTTAGAGATTGTTTCATATCCTTGAATATCTAAAATCACGTTTTCCTATTTTAAAGATGTGTTTGAAAAAAATATTAATATGAATATCTCATATTTTATTGAAACAGATTATCTTCAAAGGTAACATTTAAAAATGAAAGAAGAAAAAAAAAAAAAAGGAGAAATAAATAGAAGAATTTATTCAGCAATCCTGTGATATCCTTGCTTTAATCTGTAAACACCTAACACTACAGCAATGCGAAAACCTTACCTTGTGGAAACTTACAAATTCTGCTGTCTTTGCTGCTAGTCTCACCAAATCTGAATCTAACCCACACTGTGCGACAAATGGCAATTTTTTTTTTTTTATTTAGTAAACAATAGTACCCAGGGCTTATCACCAAGCAGGGTGAATGGATATCCTATGGATAATATTCAAATATTTGTCAGTACAGACTTTTTCTTATTTATTCTATTTTGTTTGTTTGTTTGTTTGTAGGATTATAGATCTTCTTTTCGAGAGCATTTTATACCATCTTTCTGACATGGTGACTGCCCATTCTCATGGCAAAATTACATATTGTTTGCCTTGTGCACACATCTACTCAGCTATTTACTTAATGTTTTACCCACTTGGATATATCAGAGGAAAAATACATTGCATTCTAAAAGCTATAGAAAGAATGAGGAACAGCATAAACCTAAATCTATTATCACTGCAGTTTTAAGACGCTCGTCATGTGTTCTCTTTGGAAGCTTTGCCACATAAATTAAATGAAGCTCATAACCTGATATGAGATGGGAGGCCATTAAGGAAAGACTGTGCTGGCTGAGGTTCATGCCTCACATTCCAAGAAACACTGCATTTTATTTTAATCAATTTTAACTTATAATCTTGGCTGCAAAACAGCAGAACTAACTGGCAGAATAGGGACAATTTATGATATTTTAGGGAAGTATCATGCTCTGATTTGAAAATGCACAAAGGTTCATTGGACTCTATTTTACATTTAATTAATGTGACTTCCAGATTGGACTTTTTAATTTTACAATCATCTCACCAAATGACTCCTTATTTTGTGCTAAAGTTCTTAATATCAGTAATCTGTTCTGAAGCCAAAAGCCAGCTCACACTGATATAGGAAAAAATTGCTTAATCAAAGGTTGCATATGATGATAAATTGGTATGGCATTTGTTCCTCTGCCCTTTTACTTCAAAAAAAAAAAAAAAAAAAAAAAAGGGATTTTCTTATCGTACCTGTCCAGTGAGGTATTCCAGATCTCTCCTTGTTTTTTGGATATTGTTACAGCTAAACAATTATAAGCAGGCAATACAGAAAGCAGAAGAGCAATGAACAAAAATATTAGACATTTTAAGACTAAAAGGATATGGCTAGATAGCCATAAAATGTAGTCATTACCCTACCAATAGTAAAGTCATGAAATATTGTTACCCATGGTGATTTGAAAAGTTTTGTAAAGGTATTAGGACTTTCAGTTCAAGATGGACTGCATATTTGGCAGTGTAGGAGGGCAGTGTGAAATGTGGACAAGGGAGAAATACACCTAGTCTCAATGGTCTTTTCATGACTGCTTTCTGTAGGGGTCTTCCCATGGCTGCTGCTTCTGTCCAGGAGTTGGGTTGAGGGGGCATCTGGGGCCACTGTTGAGGTGGAGAAACCTGGATGGAGCAGCAAGATGAGAGGGAGAAGAGGGTTGCCCAAAAGCTAGAAGATGCAAGCAGGCAGTGCAGGGCAGAGTAAAAGCAACTTTCTACTTGCCTCTGTACTTCAGAAATGATAGAGTAACTCTCTCCTTCTTGCACAGATTTTATGCTGTTATAATTCTAAGGCAATACCATTGGTCTGACACTGACTGTAAAGGGAGGAAGAATCAGAATCAATATTGCAAATGGTAAATAGCATATAAATCCAAGGTTTGAAGGACATGTATAACTGCAGTGTGTGCAGAACACACAGTCTGTGCAGGGGCTGTGCAGCTGCACTGCATGGGAAATCATTTAACTCTAAGAAGAAATGAGAAGGGAAGGTGAGGTTAAAGAAAAATATAGCCACCATGAATCAAGGAAGCATCTTGATAGTTCATCCTATTATTTTCTGTCTTCAGAGATCTATCTGCAGAAGAGTATCACAGCATACTGGCTACATTTTTTACTCATACCATATTCTTCATCTAATTAAAACTTACACGAAAAATAAAAATTACCCCCAAACTGTGCTTTTAAAGAGGGAAGAGATCAGTAGGACTTATCTCCTAAAAGCAAGATAAAAGTCTGCTTTCACAATAGTTTAATGTACAGGGATTTTTAATTTTGTAAAATACAATATATCTTTAAATGACCACAAATACAACTCACTCACTGCAAAACTTTCCAGACAATTGTCTCTGTGAACCTTTATGAATTTTTTCATTGCTGCCAAATATTAATTGAAACAATTAACTATAAAGAACATGTGGGTGCAAAAATATTAGTACCACATAATCCTTTCTAGTTAAGAGGTCCTTACTGGATTATTGCAGAAAAGCTCTGGAGTTCTAATTACCTACGGAAGTCCCACAAGGTTACTGCAGAACACGGTAATTAAGCGGTTGTAATATAAGGTGTTAGCAGGGGATTGAGGATTTGTGCTAAGAAGCATGGTGTTTTCATGGCTGTTTGCTGTGCAGAATACCAGACTTTAATGGAATTTGGTGGAAATCTCCAATGACAAATGTGAGCATTTAGTTAAGAGGTGGGGAAGGTATCTTAATGTGGATACGAAGATAGTATGGAGAGACTAGATATACCACACTTCAATATGTAATGATGCAAACAAAAGTAATGCACATATTAAGAGCTTTTTTCAAAAAAAATCTTGTATTTAAAAAAATATTGTGTTTCTCAATTATTTCATGCCAAAATTTTTTCAATTTTGAACTAAAAGACTAAAAATTTTTAACCAGAACAAACTAAAATTTTGAACAAACTAAAATTTTGAACTAGAGCATGTGACACAGGACTGCGTCCAAGAGGGTTTTGAAGATTATACCTATGCAAATAATCACTGAAATGCATAAAAGTCATAAG
>VZSV01000055.1:1096216-1160970 GCA_013398735.1 Nothocercus julius | reverse complement strand
TTTCCTTTCTTTTCTTTTCCCTAGAGTCTTCTCTTTTTATGTTATTTTTATTTAAAACTTTCCTATAATTGGCCTTTTCACATATTGTGTGGATTCTAGCCTATCAAGTAAGGACCAATAAAACCCAGTTAAGCTAGACTGGCAAACAAATCCTTGCTTTCAGTAAGCTAGAGACACAGAGGTGAAGGAGTGATGAGATGTACCCATCATATTAAGATAACAATTCCCTAGGGTCAAATATTATTTATTCTATAACTGTAGGTTTTGGACAGAGAAAAGGCATCATTAAGGAAAGATCAGATAAAAAAGAAAGAGTGAATGGCCAAGAAATCCAGAAGAAAAGGTGAAGAAACAGAATAATCAAGGTGAGTAAATGGGTAGGCAAGGAGTAAATTGGAGGTAAAGAGGTTGAAAAGGAGGAAATTGAGGAAACAGTCATTCAGTAAAAGGAAGTGGCAGACTCAGCAAAACTAAAATTTTCTGAAAGACCTCTCTGCTTCTTCAGAGCAGGCTTAGTGGCTCGCACATCTTTGCAGTTTCCCCCCCAGCAAAGGGCAGAAGGTGGCGAGAAGGAAAACATCCCCCGAGCAGGGGGGAGTCGTCTTCACACTGACTCTGTGAAGAGTCTGAAAGAAAAACTCCCATGTTTATGTGTTCTCCCTGCAGCCATTGTCTCCTTTGACTCTTTTGATAGAAAATCCAAGATAAAATGTTTGAAAGATTTTAGTCTTTTTTTTTTTTTTTTTTTTAATGAGATGATAAGCAAATGAACAAAATCAGCAAGGGAAAGAAAAAAGAATTAAATTTCTACAGTAGGGGAAAAAATGCATGAAGAAAATTTAAAGAAATATAAAAGCAAAAATTCCTGCAGTAATAACCCCCTTGCATAGTTATGATGCTTTATGTTTATGCATTTATGTTAATATTCACAGTATATTAAGAGACAGTGGTTCAGTTCTTCCAACATGACATAAAGAATCATATCCAAATAACTTTATATAGGGTGGCACTGAAATATCTAAAAAGATAATCTGACTTCAGTAAATGAAGTAGCCAAGGGAGTGTGATAGTTTTGGGTATTTCTTAACTGCTAACCCCAAAGCTATTCCAATCTATATATAAAGCTATGCCACCTACGTTTATTTGTGAGTGCATGCATACATGTATTACAATTCCATACGTATGTACATACTAGAAACTTATACATTGTAAAGGATAGGATAAATGGCAGCAAGACCATGAGGGGGCTATGCAAGTCATCCTAACTGAGCAATATGAAGCCATAAAACCAGATCACCCATCCTGCATTCTATATGTATATTTTACAAATATATTCCTATAAAAGTGTTAAAAAGAGAGTTATACAAATTTTATTAGGATTATTTTTTATATCCATCAGCTTGTAAAGGCAGATTCCCTTAGCACTAAGATTTCAACTATACAGGGCCCTGAGGGAGAGGAATAGCATAATTTTTTAAAAACCTCTCAAATTATGCAAAGCAGATTTTCAACATATAAAAAGTGTCATAATCTTAAAGTCTTCTATGAGCTAAAGTACGTGCCAATAGAAATCAAGGGATCTTCCCTGCCCAACAGTATAAACCTTCCTTTTCTATGTCTTAGGTTTGCTAGTTACCTCCAGTGTGCACAACTCCAGCATAGAATTGTGCCCAGCCTAACTCTTCAACAAATTTAACTTTTAGCAGTGTTGATTCTGAGAAAACAAAACCATGAAAAAGACTAAATGTTTCTCCTGCGGGCTGTACTATAAAAACAATGCACACTGAGGTTCCTCAAGTCTGGAATTTTAAAGGTGCTCCAATTAAGTCATGTTAGGACAAGGATAGGAAAGCTGTTTTAACTACCTAAAACTGCATTTTCCTACATCACAGCTTAAAAATGATCACATGAATACTCACACATAAGGCATCAGACAGCGTGACATGCAAATAGCAGACTTTTTCAGTAGCTTTGTGTTTGTTATTTTGCATACAGGCTACCAACACGTGTTATAGGTAACGGACTCTAAGTTAGAGTTTTAGTTTACATGTGTAGAAATGGAAAAAATATTTGGCAGTAAACTTTTCAACTTCATCCAAGAAAAAAAAAAAAAAAGAGTTAACACTATTAAAGAAGACAAGTTTATGAGCAGTGGTTCCAAGCAGCCTTGGAGATCTTATTACGCTGAGCTCTCCAAGGGAGGAGAGAAACTATATAAAAGCCTAATAAACAGTGCAATATATTTACATTGAAAAGTTACTTTTCTCTAGTCATTTAGAAGGAAAAGAGAGGGCCTTTTAAACTACAGTAAAAACTTCACGTGACAGAACTTAGGAGTCTCCAAAAAGTGCCCAAGAAAACTGTCTTTCAAGAATACATCTTTAAGCATGAATAACTAAAGTAATAATTTATTTTTAAGAGCAATTACTCTCGTTGCAGTCATATTTGTCAGTCAGCTGTGCTAACAACTTTATTATCATATACATGTATTTAATATATAGCAGGGTAGCTAGGTTAGAATGACAGTGGAAATCTATTTGTTAATGGATTGAAAAATTCAGGGAAGTTGGATTGATACACACTGGCCTTAAATCTAAAGAACTGTCATGGCAAAATTTAGCTGACATAGTTAAACTTAAATGATAAAGCTTAATAAGGCCTTAAGATGCACTTGTGCATTTGAATTGCATTAACTTTTCAAAATGTTTTTATTGTGATGATGTTAACTGATATGAAGCAAAACATAGGTAGTTATACACAGGCACACACATATATATGAAGCTTGTCAGCTAGAGAACAGAAACATCAATCTAGAGTAACCTGAGTCTGTTCAGTTCATTTTATGAATTCTCATAGCAGCAGTTGAACCACGAATACTCTCTGCAGGTGCAAATCATTACGTATCGCTTGGATTTGACCAAATGTATGGGTGTCAGCCTATGTCTGCATGCTGCCAGTTCAGCAGTTTGTAAGTGGGTGGATGAAGCAAGCCAAGATTTCAGTGTTACCTCTTCCAGATATTTCCGGTGCATTAGCACACACTTTCTGGCTGCAAACAATAACATACTGTATGTGTCATGTCGTTAGTATTATGCCTTAATTTCAGATGTAAAACTGCTTCTCAAAATAGAGCAAAGAGTGAGTTAAAAAAGAGTGCCATAATACAAGAACTGTGAGAAACTGGAAAAGACAGAGGACCATTATTTTCAGGCTCCTTGGATATATCACAATATATGGCCCAGAGCACATTTTATGCTTTCAACCTTTCCAGCATAAAGAACTGTCACCCATTCAGAGCAAACAGGTATTCAGAGCAAACAGGCATAAATAGGTGCATACAGTTTTACAATTCTGAATTCTAAGGATTGGAATTTCATCTCATTTTGTCTTCACTATTAGTGGAAGTTCAAATGTTCCAATAACATCTAAAATGAGACATGTGTACCAGACTTGCAATTTTAATTTATAGAAGAAATAATCTTTTTGTTTGTTTGTTTCTATTTATGTGCCTAAGAACTCTCCAAGTACATACAGACCCACTAGAAACAAAGCTTTCCAATTCTGTAATACTTTAAGAGAATTTAGGTGTTAGTAAAATCCAGCACTTTTCTTCATCTGAGATAGTCTTCAATTCCAATTTTATTACCATAATTCGACTGGTAATCATCCTTGGGTAAATAGCTTGGTCATACATCATTCCTGATTCCTGATTTCCTCACGTTCCTTACATTGGATATAATATCACTTCAGTTATCCTACTTTCTTGTCAGTCTACAAATCGACTATCAACAGCTTTCAGCTGCTCTATTTTAGGTATGATGTTAAGTTTGGACCTTGCTACTTGGCCTGAATTACAATGTGTTGATTTGCTTCAGCATATAGAAATACAGCGTGAAACCTATCAACTGTGTCATAAATTCTTTCAGTTCTATAAATGCTGTGAATGCCTACTATTATGCAAACAAAATTAAAATAATATAGATGTAATGGGAGCCATATTTTCTTTTTTCTTTTTTTTTTTTATACCATTAGCAACCTGGACTTTATATGTCCAAAATGTAACGTGCAAATCTATTACAGAATACTGCTTAATAGTGACTTAGAATTAAAAGCTGTGGAACTGAGGAGGAAAAACGCTTTCATGAGCTGCATCCAAATCATGAAATACACTATTACGCTTTCTGTGCATCTGGCTAGTCATATAATGTATGAGGGGTTGAAATTACTTTTGAATACTAGAAACAATGTGTTTTCTAGGTTAGAATACATTTCAAAATGTGATAGAAAAACATAGGAAAAATGGGGTTATTTAGAAATAATAAAACAGTTCAGTGAATCAGTCCATCTTGATGAAATTGATGCTACCTAGCAATAAGGTTGATGCATGAAAATTTCTCATCCAGAAAAATTTGCAATTGTGTATGTAAATCTAAGCATCTGAATAATAACCAGCTGGGTTAAACATGTGCCGTTGATTATGCATGTTCCTAAACACTTCTAGATTGGCACTATAAATGAGCAATATTCCTTTTATTGGTGAAAGAGTGATTCTAACCAGCAACATGTGCAGAATTCTCTGAAAATGGGGAGACAAAGGAGTGAACTACATATTACTTGCAATATAGACAGTGGGACAAATCGTGGAGGAGTCCTAGATTACCCATAGATGAAGTAGAAAGATGGGGACAGGATGACATAAGAGATTTTTACTAGAATTTCTTCCTCTTACTGTGAAAGTCATCCCATCGAGCATGAGGTGCAGATTTAGGCCCTTTGTGGCTTCATCTACCATAGGCATGCTATAGTTCTGTCCTCAACTTTTGGATGCTACTTCTGTGAAGGGAAGATGACTACAGATAAGTTGACCACAAATTCAGATCAAGTCAGGAGGAGATAAGGGTGCTATGGATACTTTTCTGGACGAACTCCTTAAGAAAATTTTCTTGAACAGTATTATCCATTTGCTTTGGTAATGAAAATAGTCTAAATGCTAACGATATTATTCACTTTTAGGGAATAAACCTTAATTTGTGAGAAAATACAGTGTCAAAAAACTGATTCTCAACATAATTCTTCTTGATTAGAGTTATTATTATGAAAATATTACTTTTCATTAAATAGGGTAAACATACAATTTTTAAATGTTTAGATCTTGTAGCATATTCCCCCTAAAATTATTTAGAGCCTCTAACAAAAAACAAACAAACAAACAAAAAAATAATTTCTCAAGAGGATGTCTGTAGCACTTTTTAATATATAACAAACACAGAGTCACACCAAGGAAATCCAGCACAGCTTACATGATAGTCTATGAAAAATCCATAAATTCTCGAGTAGAGGAAAAGGCCCAGAGTAAAAAAAGCTTAAATTGACAGAAGGAAGAACATACATTATTAGAATAAATAACTTCCTATGGACTGGCAGATACACTGTGAAAAATCACAGTTTTAATTCTATGTATCAGATATTCACATCTCTTACTAGTAACTGATTACAGCCAAAGTATGCAACTCATTTTTCACACTGTTAAAAGAGAACACCATCCTGCCCAGTGCAAAGACATGATGAAGCTCCTAACCTTAACTACACCCAATAGCTGATGAATAAAGTCAGTCTGATTCACTACCTGCCTTCAAACTCCTTATTCAGATTATGTGCCAGGTACAAATGTGGCTGCTTGAGCTTCACAGCTTGCCCTGCCATTGAGGAAGGAGAAGAGATAATTTAAAGCACAATAATGCCTGAAGTCTTTATAGAAATAACAGGGAATTGTTCAGCAAAGTAGATGAAACACTCCAGTTTCTAATAACGTATTTTTGCATATAGGAAATTATTAACCAGTACTAAGTAGTCTCTGGAGAGGGCAGGATTTTCTCCACGAAAATGCAGAGTGAGGCTTTACTTCCTTTGCTTGTATTTTTTTTTTTTTTTCTTTTTAACTCTGACATTCTTAAGCAGAACAGATATGTAGGAAAAGCCATATAATTCACAGTACTTACCCAAGAGGCTCGAATGACTTCCTTCACAAATAAATAATTAGGCAGTTTTACAAAATGCACATTATTTTCCCAAGTGACTGGAACGGCTCCAAGCGATTAAATATGTAATTAGGTAGTTTTTCTAAAATGCTTATTATTTACCTGAGAGTCTCATTGCAAACTCTCTGGTAAATAGTGTCTCCCCGCTAGCAGTTATTACCAAAAACGCCTCCATAATTTCCAGCCCTCCTCCAGCAGTGATATAAACCGAGGATATTACCTGGGGCAATGGATCATGAAAAACAAAATCTCACTGTGCCAGCCAACCTATTTAACTGACAAGGGGAACTTCTTTTGTACCTGGCATTGCATTCTTCCATATTACAAACACAGCAGAAAGGGAGCAAAAGGACTCTTCAACTTTGTGGAACTTTAGTTTGTGTTTTAGCTGGCCAAAAATCCTCCTGAGGGCCATGGCTATGCATGTTTGTATGCATGCACGGGTATGCAAGGAAAAAGAGAGAAAAACCTCCACACACTTTTAATAGTTTTTCTACCTGTTTGTGATAATGAAGAAAATACCATGTATTGGTCACAAAGCAAGTGAGTGAGTCCATTTGACCATTTTCTTTTCCCCCCCAAACTTCTGTTTTGGCCAAGTTACCAGGAAATATGAAGTTCTATTTCTAACTTTTCTCCAAACACCTTTCTCTTGAGGACACAGAGTCACAATATTGGGTATGTAACACCTGGGTGTAAATATTCCTGCTCACCATTCACTGGTTGGTGCCTGAGCTGAAAACAGAGGGACAGGAAAATAAAAGGTCAGCCAACAGACTTAACTGGTTCACCTATGCACCTCTACGACCTATGCAAGGACAATAATACTAAGTGCCCTTTCCCTACTGATCACAGACAATAAAACTGACCCTCAGGAATAACTCCTTCACATTACTCCAACTCCAGAGTCAATTTTCGTCACTCTTTTATCTGCCCAGTGTCCTTGCGGCTTTGTGGTCCTTACAGAAGAGAACAAGAGTGATTGGAATCTCAATTAGAAAAAAAGAGGGCAGGAGGACACAGCAAGGTGAGAGAGAAAAAGAAAAAAAAGACAAAAGGAGAAATAAAGAGCAAGAGAAAAAGAGAGGGAAAAGAATCAGAAGGTAAGACAATAATATTTGTGGATCAGCAAATAAAGCAGTAAAGATGGGCAGACAATAGTAATGGTGAAGGAAAGAAAAAAGATAAGAAAGAATAAAAGAATTTGTGAAAAAAACTGTGAAAAGACATAATGTAGAATCATGATAAGCTTATTCTTAAGAAAAAGTACAGGAATAAAGAGAAAGAAAGAAATCGAAAAAAAAAAAAAAAAAAAAAAAAAAAGGTTTTCCAGTAGACTTTTACTGTACATACTTTTTCCTTTGCATTTCCCTGTAAGATTTTTCTCTGAATCCAACTTTTTAACACCCTCAGTTAAGTTACTTGCATTTTTATGCAAATATAAAACAAACTGACAGTCATAGCCTGCATAGGGTAAGAATTTATTTTATAAACTAATCCGATATTAATATAATAAAATGTTTGCCTTGGATATTTTGGTCATTTAAATAAAAGTTTTAAGAGTACAAGCATGTGTGAAATATTGCTAAATGTCTCATGTGCAATGTGAGCCACATGGCTGAAGGTGGAGTAGCTGAGATGTGCACCAAAGGACTACAACTGCACACTTTGTCAGATCATTGCTTTTTATAGCAGACACCTCATTTTTTATGAGGTTTAAAAAAATATATCTAGGTCAAAGGGAGAGAGAACAGAACAGGTACTGACAGGCCAAGAGTAGGTGATTCAGGAGCACACCAACATACAACTAAGGGTCCTCATTTTCTAATATAACTGCTCCTATAACACTGATCTATATTACAAATAACAAAAAAAAAAAATAAATAAATAAATAAATGGAATGCATCCTGTTGTTTTAGGTTTAAGCATGCTGATGGGATGTAATGTACATTTCCTGTATTATGTAATGTTATGAATGTTGCTGTTACTGCTTACTATTTGCTGTTAGAACTTATCCACGAGCATTTGCAAGAATAAGCAAAGAATGCAAACATATTGATAGTGAACATTTTGAAAACTGTTAATATAAAATATATTCAAATTGCTAGGGAAGTGAGCAAGGGTCTGGGAAGTTTCCCTTGCGTCAAGGACTTCCCTTACTTCAAGCACTTCAAGGATGGCAAAGCGATAAGAGAATATCCTACACCACCATCTTCAAGCCACTTAAGATATAAGCAAGGTAAAAGTTCCACTGCTATTCTCAATAAACCACATCTATTCTGCCTTTTATCCTTGACCTTGGCAATTAATCACTTTGCATCAGATGCTGGGAAAGTTCCTCTTAAGAGGATATCCTCGAATCTTTCCTTCAGTACTATCCACTCAGATTCTGAAAACTGCAGAATTTTAGTGTTCTTACACATTTAAAGAACAAAACACATAATATTACAGTAAATATACCGATACTAAATTGTCCTGGCAAATGCTGTTGTCCTTTTACTTTCATTGTACTAATGAGGCTATGTTGTCTTTAACACTGGAAAACTAAACATAGACATTTCTAAAACAGCCCAAACTTATCAAGGTATCTAAGTAAAATGGCTACCTATAAGCCTCTGAATCATTCCATACTAAGACCTTATTAAAACAGACCATGTGCTAAATGCATATGATTTTTTCATCTTAAGGAATCTCAAGTTAGTCACAATTACAGCTACTCAGTTCTAAACCTCATATGTAAGTCTGTACAAGCAAGAGCTTCATAGTCTGGTATCATTTATTGCAACAGATTGTGACCCCCACAACCTAAACAGAACTGTAACAGCACCAGTTTCCATGGTCTTCTTCCAGCCAATCACTGCGACCAGTGTCACTGCTCTATCTAACCACTCTGAGTAAGAGAAGGTCCAAACCATCCAGCAAAAAGCACACAACAAATTGCAAGCAGATGGATTATAACGGCAGTATCCTGGGACCAATTCCTGAAAATGGCCTGTGGCACCGAGTTCTAAGAAAAAATACTGAAGTGCCACAGTCAATGCTTATTTTATCCTATCATTTTGCAGGCTGACATGATGGAATGTGCAGATGTGCAGATTTTGTAAACCTTTTCTTCTTCTTCCTTTTTTTTTTTTTTTTTTTTATTTTGGTATGAAAGGTCTCGGTAAAAGCGCTGCAGATTGTATCCCAGCTGCATTTCCTCAGAGCAAGTGATACCATGTGTTCCACCCCAAAGTGCCCCATTTGTGATTCTCACAAAGTGCTTCAGTTATAAGGATGAAGTTTGATTTCCATGCTTAAGGGATCCTTTTCTATTTTCTTAAGGCAAGAAGGATACAAGGCTTCCAACTGACATTAGATGACATGATGGCTTTTGCAATATGAACATAGATCCCCCAAGGATCAGAAGGAGAACATTAAGTTATTGCACATAGATCTTTCAACCACCCACAGTTTCGGTAACAGCTATATTTCACTGCATTTGAACCAGATATGGAATTAAAATCTCTTTCATAAATTATACACCTTGTTCCCTTTCTTTCCACTTTCAAATATATTTCAGGGGAGACAGAATTTATGGAGATGTAGTTTGAACCATAATCCTTTTCATAACCCTCACTTGCACCTACATTGTGCAATCATTGGGCACATCTGCTACATTAAGAACAAATCTGATTTAAGAGTTTTAATAAAAACGTACATCAATAAATTATAGCAGATTGGTGATTAGTAGTATTATTTATATGCAATATTTTTGTACCCCTTATAATGCCGATGTCTGCTTCACAGGGATTAATTATTTTCATAATTTTGTCTAAGTAGTAATATAGAAAATGTCAAAAAGAAAATTAGATTTTCACTTTCCAGACACAGAAATTTAATTAAAGCCAACTTCTTGTTGAAGGGGAATGTCCTTAGCTGGTTCTGTCATGTGGCAGCAGCTCTACATGCTGCCATGAGGGAGACCAAAGCTCAGAAAGTGACTCAGGGAATATTAATCACAAGGCTTCAGAGACTAAACACAGGCTGAATGTGCCACAGTTGGTCCCAGCAGCTTATCTGTGGAGTATATAAGCAAGCAAAGAGTTTTGCATAAGGGCTGCTCCTTTCACAGCCCACCTCAGAGGCAGCGCTCTACCAAAAAAAGACACTCTATACGGATACAGATTGATCCTTTAAGAAATCCATAATTATCCAAGCATTCAAGGTCAGCTTCTCCTCATTCCACACCACAAGTGTAAATTAAACTCCTCAAGCATTTTTGAGTCATAATAATTAGCATCATTTATAGTCCAATGGACATTTTTAGGACAAACAGCCAGATGTCTCTACTCTGTGGAACAGAGTCCAAACATAAAACACCCAGCTACCATGGTTAACAGATAAATTCCCAGCCAAATCAAAAATATGAGAGTTGGAGGCATTATTTCCTCATTTCAACCACCCCCCATCTTTAGATCGTTTTTTCTTGAGTTCCTTGAACTCTCCAACTCTTTTTCCAACTCTTCCCAAAGCACAGCCTCTTTTGCCTTTCCTTCCCTTCCTATCCTCCATGAATCCTCTTTTTTGTATCTCATATCCATTGCTCCTTCCTTCTATTTATCTCCACTCTTCCTGACTTTCATGCAGAATATTCCTCTAAACACTAACTGCCCATGAGCTAGAATGGACAACCAAGATAGGCCATAAAGGTCTTCTAAGCACCAACAAATGACAACTACTGGTTCAAACTGAATTTGAATCAGACATGAATGGATTAAAAAAAATCTCTTGTTCAGAAGCTAATCCTTGTATATTACTCTTCTTCCCTTGTCTTTCTTAAAAAATGCATCTGGGGAGATACAGTCTGAGTAGCTGTACTTGTGGTGATCCTCAACTGTATTTAGATAAGATGAGCTAGAAAATAGCCTGAATTAGAAACATATTCAAGCAGCTGAGTGTAGAGGTGATGACTAACAAGATGATATTACTTACTGATTTTATTGTTCATGTAGATGATTTTGTTAGTTGGATAAAAGCTTGAAAGTGACTTGCTAAATATCAGTTGATTAGAAGATACACCACCATGGGCAGAGCTACTTTCAATTGAACTAAAGTCTTTTCTTTGTAAAGACAAAAATCACAGCTTTCATGGACTCCAGCAGGAAAAACAAACAAACAAACAAAAAAACTCCACTATTTCAGGTGTGCACAAAAATGATAAAAGATGCATTACATGTCCCCCTCCCCCCTTAGTACTGATTCTGTACTGTCTGTTTTATTTTGAAACTGCACAGATTTTATTTACAGGACAAGAAGTCCATTTGCAAAGTCCATATTTAGTTGCTCTCACAACACTACAAAAGATTTTCTGGTTATGTCTTGTCCTTTGCTCTTACTTACCAGAGTGAACCTACATGTACTGCCATCTCCATACAATTAATAAATGAAATATATTGCATCAAATGAACTAGTAAGACATATGGGAGAAAAGAACTTGTGTAAGATATCCACCTCTGATTTTGGCATGGAACACATGGTATAGTTTCATTGTAATTGCTATTGGAGAAGATTTTCATGCCTGCCTCAAATATATCATGGAATTAAGGTCCACTTGTCCTAAAGATTTTGAGATTGTTTAGATATGAAGTTGACAATCTACTCTAGAACAAAGACTTGAGGGGACAAACTTCAGATGTCCCTGCTTGAATTTCAGCCAACATTGGAAATGGAAATGAAGGAGCTGTTGTTCTGACTTCCAACCATGCCCTTTGAGTCAGAGTCATGTGTTGTGCTAGTAAAGCAACATAAAAAAAAGTGCTTGACACACTATTGGTTCATGTTTATTTCATGCCCACACTGAGAGGAGAATGCAGATGACCATTAAAGATTCTTCAGGAAAACATTCCAAAGTCTGAGCTCTAGAATTAATTCTTGACAGCAAAAATCTGGCCATTTACATACTTTTTGATCCTCTCCTCTATCAACAACTAGCTGGAATAGCCTTGTAATGTCCTGAATGTGGCTTAATTAACTTCACTTCTTAAAATGGGTAAAAAGTAAGTAGCTCTATTCTCTGATAAACCTCCAAGAAATTTCCAAAATAGAATGCAGAAGTGAATGATCTTTTACCAACAAGACTCTCCCCTCCAGAGCGTTGCAAAGATCTATGGTACTTCTTGAGTGCACTTATAGTATTAAAGAAAAATTATTTTCATCTTGGCATGCTGACAAAGGATCTGTAAAGAGATATGAGAAGGGAGATGGGGGGAATCTAGTCTAAAGACAGAGAAGTGAAAAGAAGCAATATTTTCATGGGAAAAGCTCTGTAATGAGACTCACTACGTCTGGGTTCCAATATTCAGTCAATGACCTCTTGTGTAACCTCTAAGTGATTTGTCTTCTCTGTTTTCCTGTGTTTTGCCTACTCAAACTGTAAGCCCACTGGAAAAGATATTGCCTCTTATTAAGAGGATATATAACATTTAAGTCAGCACAGTATGCTCAAGCTACCATAATGTGAATAATAAAATAACTGTAATAGTATGAACATGAACAGGAAGAAAACAAACCTCCGAGGAAAAGTGCAGCGCAGTCATTTCAGGAATTCCTCTTACATGAGATATAACTGGCAGCATATGATTTTCATGCAGTACTTCTTTACTCCTATGAAAAGCTCCAAATTATTTTTATGTCATTGCTTTTAACAAATTCAGCATAGCATAAAAGGAAGAGGAATTTTTGAGGAAATATTGACTTTTTTTTTGGTAATCATTCCATTTTATCCAATTTCTGCTCATCTTCATGCCTTGTTTAAGACAAGTTAACTTCAGTCATTGTGCCTATATGGCAGAATCTTCATCATCTATAATAAAGGATCTCTCTTTATGGGGAACTATTTTAAGAAATCAGTGTCTGTGTCTTGCCTGAACTGAAGGAGTAGGAGAAGCCCTCCAGATAAGTCTCCACAATTAGCAGATACTGAAATTCCCACCTCATCTACTTATGATGTTGTTTACAGAATGAATAAATACTCAACCTGCCCATAATACACAGGGAAGATGGGAAGATACAGTTGTAATTAATGGGAAGGTTGAACAAGTGACCTTTTTTTTTTTTTTTTTTCCACCATAAGAAAACTACCTAAGGTTCACCGTTTGACAAAGCAATGCATGTGTGTACAAACATAATCTGCCAGTTATAAAGAACTTTCTGGGAATGACAGGGAAAAAAGGCTTGCTCTAATGCTCTCTGCAATTGCAGCCCTTGCATTCCCACAGCAGAAGGAGGAACCAGCTTTCCCTTGAGGACAAGGAAAAGAGGGAGCTGAGTGGACATGCAACCTTCCCGTACACTGGATAGCAGGGTTCAGCCAGATCCATAACAAATTAATGACAGAAAGATAAATGGAAAGAGAAAACTACAAGTCAGTTATTGCTAAAAGCCTTTCCAAAAAATGCTCAGATATCCCTTTAAAGATACAAATAAGTAGTAAGGGTGCATCTCGGCATTTTCCCTGTCACTGGCAATGCTGCGAAAAGAAAAATGCAACTAGAACTGTCACCACAAATATGATGAACACTATAATTGCTTGTTTATTAATTCCTCAATGGGGGGAAAAAGAAAAAATCTCCTCAAATCTGCGAAATACACAAAAGAACAGAAACAAAAAAGCATTCCTCCAGCCTCCTACACCTGCCTCTGTGAGCTCATGTATATCATGCAAACAAAAAATTACAAAAAGTGGATAGCTGTCAGGAATTAAACAACACCCGCTAAACGTTACATTTAAGGAGCATTTTGAAGAACTTCCAGAAGCTGCACCAGGACCTGCTTTCATTCTCATTTATTTTATCCTTTAATGATCAACTATGATTTCTTGCATTTTCAGATTTCTTAAATTACTTTAATTTTTTAAAACAGCATTATTGGTGAAAATGGATTTTGAAAACTGTTGACAAATCGAGGCTTCAGAACCAGATAAATTTTATTTCTTGTGCCAACAGTTTCACTCTTCCATGTTAGGCCCCATGAGCTATGGCTGCTTCCTCATGACATTTTTGAGAAGGCTCTGTTCATAGATCACTGGCCTGCAGTTTAAAATCCCTTGCACACACATACCTTCCTCAACTTAATAGAGATTTTTTCTCTTCCGTAGAACAGAAAGGACTTCCAACACATTAGCTGGAGTGATCAAATCAAATACAGTTCTCCTCCATCCTTTTACCTGAAAACTTTGCTTAGGCTCTTAATTTATTTTTCCTTTTTCTTTTTGGGCACTATGCTATTTTAAGATGATTCACAGATTCACCACTATGTCAACAACCTCCATAGGAAAGAAAAAAGTTTCTGTTATTATACAAATAGAATCTAAGGAGGATAAAACAAATCTAATCTCAGAACATTCCTTCTTAACTATTCCCCAGCAGCTCTTTCAATGGAACATAGTGTTTAAAGAAATTTATTAGACCTAAAAATTTTAATCATTTTTATCAGCAATTCCGTACACAAACTGAAGGTATTTTCACTTACGTGTGTAAGACTGTATTACATCTAGATACAACAGCGTTTTACAGTTATCAGGAGAACCGCGCCCTTTATCCAGATTTTTTTTAAAATACATCACACATACGATTACTCTCATGAAATAAACTGATGCTTAGACATTTTTGCAAAATGCCTACAGCAGTGTAAAACCTTACATTTCCTTGGCCTCACCAACTTTTCCTCTGCCAAAGATCAGTGGAAGTTTATTTCACTCTGGGGACCAAGTCTTACAATGCTGTAATGCTATTTCAAAAATGAAATGGTGATCATAAGAACAGTATGTGTTTAAGTGGGATAATACACTGCATATTTGTATACAACTCCTGCTTTGAGGTAATGCTGTGAGATTCTTGTGCCCTGCACAGTAACTAAATAACCATAAATGATCTTTCATGCATATGCAAATCTGTCCCTCTAAGCACCTTATTAATTATTTCAAAGATACTTGGAGGTCACCACTCATGGAAATTTCTATGCATGAAGCCTCATTAATACAAGACACCATACAGAGAAATGGGATAGACTTTTTGTTGCCATTTAACAAGGGCAGAGAGAGTATAATCTGTAATGTTTCCTTTTTTTTTTTTTAGTTTAATGACCAATAATATACAACCAGCTCCTATCACTAAGTCTTTTCTGTGAGCTGTTATAGTGGGTTTGAATCATGGGGCTGCCACATTACTCTGAATAGCTAATCCTATCAACATACCAGAGTTCCCATGCCCAGAGCTGCAGTCCTCAGCGCTGGCTGTTCTCAGCTGGAACGGTGCTGCCTGGCACTACATTAGCAGCTAGGCATTAAGGAATTAATTTTGTTCTTCCAGAAATCACAGCAATGACACATTTTGTGTGGGAACAAAGTGAAGCTATGTCATTTTCAAGGTGATATATCATACATCACCAGCTGAGAGAGCCTTTTCTCTCCAATCACATACTCTGCTTAATTATGTTGAATAAAAGAAATCAAAGAAAAGAAAAAATATAACCACAAAAACCAGTTGAATGCAATAACAAAAATCGACCTTCTGGCATGTATCAGACAAGGAGGTAAGATATTAAACATATTTGAGAAACGCTATTTATCTGAAATCCCTAGATCCTTTCCAGCTCAAGTTACCACACACATGTGATAACACTGATCTTCTCTGTCACAGTGACCCTCTGCTGTAGCAGCTGCTGTTTATTTTCATTCTATTGTATGTGTGGTGTTTTCACCTCTAGATTGATCCAATAAAAGATATAAAAATCCTGCTATGTCAGTATATTCCCTTGATAAAAATTGGGAACAGGGAGTCAAATGTTAATGGAAACTGCAGGATGTGTTCATTATTTTATCTCTATTTTTCAAAAACACTAGGATGAACATAACTAATTGGAAGCGCAAACAACTTAAACAGGCTTAATTACAAGGCCAAACCCTCCTATACAGTTCTAGGGCAATGTGTGCAAATATGCCTTAGAGAAAATGAAGTAGATTTTAAGTAAAGCCATTCTTATTTGAAAATGGAAAAGTGAAATCATTTTTTTTCAAAGGATGAACCCACAACATGAGTATCTTCTGCTCATAACACAATAAGCACGAGTTCAGCATTGCTTTGTGACACTGAAAAACATGTCCATTAATAAAGACTATGGTGTTCACCGTTTGTGCCACCTAGTCGCTTACTACAACATAAACCCCCTTACAGTAAACATAACCCTGTTTCATGCTCCTTTTAGAAACAGACTCAGATCAAAATGTTACCTTTCAATAAACCTCAAATCTAGGTTTTTTATTTTTATTTTTTTGCTTCAAGTCAAGTTCTGTTAGAAATAACAAGCATTAGGCCAACATTGCCACAGTAAGACAAAAAGTAATTTCTGGCATGTCCCATGGTATTCCTTCCTGTCAAGAGGAAATAATTTTAGGCTTCTGAGGTAATTAGAGAAAGCAGTGTCAAACTGCTGTATCTTCTTCAGATGTAAATACCAACTGTAAATTACTGTTGCAAAAATGCAGATTGAAAACTGCAGCTTGCAAAAATGTAATCTTACACCATTCAGTACGAGTGCCATGCTGAGTAGAAAAGGAAATCATATGATACTATTCTGAATGTTTCTTAATTGAATTGGTTGTTGATGAAAGCTGCTGCTGGAACCGTAGTTATGAAGGAGGCTAAATCCTTTATAGCTGAACACCAGGAAGGAAGGGGTTGGCAACTCAGGCTTTCCTCTTTTACTCCACAGGTGTGTGTGCTGTGATTCAGCTTCATGACTTTCTCAAAGGGCAAAAATAATTTACTCATCAGCTTTCAACTGGACTATAACCTAATTTTAGAAGCATCCAAACTTCCTGCCTAACAGAAAGTCAGGCTCAGGTAACGGAAGAAACGAAGCACCAAAGTCATAACAGCAGTGCTCAGACTCTTCAGCCTGCAGTGACTCTGAAGGATAAAGCTAAGAAATGCTTTTATTGATACAGGCCTGATAACACAACATGGAAAACTGACGGTGGTAGCAATCAATTTTATGTTTGGACAGATATTATTTAAAATTGCTACCTGCTCAGAGGCTGTGACGGAGCACCTCTCCGGCATGAAGCACGTCAGCACAGCGCGATGTCAACTCTCCTTAGAAAGCATCAGGCGGGTGCTGAGCAAGCAGCTGGGCACAGCTAACGCTGTGCAGAGATACGAGCATAGGTCCTGACGTGGCACGTGCCTGGTCAGTCCTCCTGGCTTATCAGAGGTGTCAAAGAGCCTGGCAAACACGCTGTACTGACATAACCGTGCTCCTTGCTCCTCAGCATCAGCTCATCCATCTCGAGCACGAGAATCTCTGCGCTGCATGGACGGATTTTGAATCTAGCAGCACAGGGTAATGGCCTCAGCAGGAATTTTTCAAGGAAACATGCTTACTAATGGTAGACCAGAGAGCAAATATATTGCAATCACCTTATTATTGTTATATTTTACATTATTTTGAAAGCAATTTTTAATTTGGGGAGTTTTAAAACTAGCAATATTTCAGAGTTTCTGTGTTTACTGTTTTGAGCTATTTTAATGTAAAAAGTAGAAAAAATAGGAAATAGCATAGCTGAGACTAGACTGGAAGCAACAGCTGCTTCTGTGCTGTCACAGCTGAACTCTGTCTACTCAAACAGTGGAAATGTAGTAATCCTTTCTTTGTGCATCCCTTATGGTTTCCTTTTCTTAGGCCACGCCTGTGCCTTCCTCACCTGTGAAAGTCTTGAATCGTATCCCTGAGCATTTCAACCCTGCTTCCCTGCGTTTTCCCATCCCAACTCTGCTTCTACTGCTCGATTCCTACAGTGTTCAACATACAGAAGAGAGAAAAAGACTGGCAATAGGGGCAAGAATCCCTGCATATTTGCTAGTCTTCTGTGTAAGAAAAGGGATGCACAAAGCTTTTAAACTGAAGAATTGGAGTGGCAAGATATATTGAAAATTCCCAGTCTAATTTCTGTTCAATGTGACTAGCAATACGTTTGCAGATAGAAGAGGCAGAAGGGTCATTAGTTTCAAACAGCAGGTCTGAACTAGAGGAAGTGCGGTGGCACTAGCCGTGGGTGCAAGGAGGCCCACAGGAGAGGAGAAGGATGAGGTGTCTGCTGTACTGCTGAGATAACTGATTAAGTTGAGGAGCTAAAGGGAGAACAGAGAAGAGAACTGATGAATTGAATGAAAAAAAAGAGAAAAGAATGGATTCATCTCGAGTGGCACAAAAAGACAGCTGATTAATTTGTCTGGGAGCAGGAAATGGATTAGCTTCTGGAGAAGCAGGCAGGGAGGTAGACAGTACAGACTGACTACACATTGCAACAGTAATGGTCAAGAAAGAGCACTGGTAGAAAGCACCTGTTAGGTTCCTGGTCTTCCGATTCAGCATAAAAAAGTATTTTGCATAGTATGACATCATGTACAAATGCAGTAGCAGAAAAAGCTGCTGGAGGCAGGGAGTAAAATTAGACCCAGTAAGTGAACAGCACACAGTGATTCCAATGAAATGTGAATTGAAGACCACTGCCAGGTTGCTCCTGAAGCAATCAGAAGTAAATAATATGAATTTTTCTTATTACTATACTTCCGTTATCCTTAAGGCATGTACTAATTTCAAGCAAATGTCACTCTCCTAAGAAACATTAACATTTTTTCTCCCAACTATTTACATGAATTATCTACACAACCAGACAAGGTGAGCCCATCTTTTACATATTTTCTAGTGGTAGAGGAAGTACTGCTACACAGGGCTTGGCACAAACAAGTGTATGTACATAGGCACAGATTTAGCAACAACAAAAAATCTAATGTGTTGCTTTGCATCAATTTTTTACTTGCCTCAAGCTTTGTTTCCTACTTGGGTAAAAAGACAACCTACCATCCTCTCAGGGTGATCTCCATTTCATTCAACACAGTGACAAGTAGTAGTAACAACTTCATCAATAGGAAGGCTAGTTGAAATTCCTATTGTAGTTCTTCTTTTTTTAATACTTGAAGATGGGCCAAGAAAGTTAACAACTTATTTGACACTAAAGCAGAGATGTGGAGATCATGAAAGAATTTTTTTTCTTTTTTTAACAGAAGTGTAATAATATCATCTGTTAGCGCTTTATGATGATAAAATACTAATGTGAAAAAGTATGCATTTGGTTATAAAAGAAATGCCCTTAACAATCCAGTTAATACCACAGTTCACACGCTCAGCAAGACGAACCACTTCAATATTGAAATCCAGGAAATGAAACAGCTTCTATGAAAACATCTTATAATTCCACAGATACACTCAAAATTAATAGGTGATAACAAATGTCTTCCTCTGAAGTAAAAAGTATATTTTTCTGAAGTATATTTTTCTAGGAAAGAAAACCTGCTTAAACCTACCTACACAGGGGAGGGAATAACCAAGTTCAGGATCATGGATGAATTGACGATCGTTCAGCATAGTCACGCAGTACAAATGGAAACAGTCAAGGCAAATAACATGGCGATGCATGCACTGGAACACAAGCACGGGACTCCTGTTCAAAAGAAGACAGTGAAAATAATGAATAAATGCTCTCTTGTATGGAGTAACGTGGCTCAAACTCCACGGCGTGCTGTATTTCAATTTGTATTATTGTAGTGATAGTTTAGTAGTATACAATACTATCATGGTGTGTATTAAAAATTAAGTTAGCCTGGCATATGTCAGAGTTTTTAGAAAGAGGTGGTTCCTAACATGAATCAGTGGCAAGGTATGGGCACAAGCTTTACTGAAAACTAGAAGAGACGTAAAAAATCAAAGTGAAGAGGAAATGAATAGGATTTTAGAAGAAAAACACCCCAGGAAAACAAATCCTTCACAGAAGGTGAGGAAAGATTAAGTATGACAAAACTGCAAATGGTGGGAGGTTGATTCAAATATAAATGTGACCAGTAAGAAAGCAAAATTGGACTTTGTGAGGACCATTCAGTGCCTGCAGCCTCTCAAACCCGGACCTCTAGAGGGGATTTTCTTTTCATAAAAATATGCAAAATAATTCAGCTTTTACACAGAGGTATGAGATTCACTTTTGGAGCAAGACATCTAAATCATAGAATCCTAGAATGCTTAAGGTTGGAAGGGACCTCTGGAGATCATTTAGTCCAGCCCCCCTGCACACACAGGGTCACCTACAGCAGGTGGCTCAGGACTGCGTCCAGGCGGGTTTGGAAGATCTCCAGAGAAGGAGACTCCACAGCCTCCCTGAGCAGCCTGTTCCAGGGCTCTGTCACCCCTCACTGTCAAGAATTTTTTTCCTTAAGTTCCTGTGGAACTTTTGGTGCTCCGGTTTGTGGCCATTTCCTTTAGTCCTGTTGGTGGCCACCACTGAGAAGAGGCCGCCCCATCCTCCTCACTGCCTCCCTTGAGGTCCTTATAGACACTGATCAGGTCTCCTCTCAGCCTTCTCTTCTCCAGGCTGAACAGGCCCAGCTCTCTCAGCCTTTCCTCACAGGGCAGATGTTCCAGGCCCCTGATCATCCTCGTAGCCCTCATATAAATATCAGTGCTGTATCTCTGGGCATGCTAAGGGAGAAACTCCCAGTATAGTCAAAACATTCAGGGGAACCTAGAGCTGATCAGTGTATTTGTAGCTATGAACATTAGGGTGAGCTAAATCAGCCTCTAGGCTCCGTAGTCTACATGGACTAAATCTTCACTGATGATAACAGGAGCTAAGACAGAAACTGCACATGTAGACACCTACATGGGGACACCTGACACGATATTGCTATCCCAACCTCGAAAGGGTATCGTTTTTGGAGATCCAGAGGGGTAACACTCACAACAAGCTGGGACAAACTCATGAGCAGGCCTATATCCAGACCCCCTCCCACCACAGCAGGCAGGAGCACTGGCTTCCAAAATCCTGTTCGGGACCAAAACAGTGGAAGTGGAAAATAAAGCAAGCAATGTAGTAAACATTACATATATTATACACACACACACACACACACACACACACACACACACACACACACACACACATACATACATATATACATGAAATGGGTCTCCATTGCAGAAACTAAGTGAAAAACTCATTGGCTTTCCTAACTCAGCAAACCTTTGACAGACAGACTTTAACTGTCAATTCCAAAGTAAGGACTATGCTCTCTTTAATAGAGTTATATGCTCTGTGTTATGCAATACTGCTGGCTTATCTCTGCTCTTTCAGGAGTGTTATGAATGCCAGGGACCAAAAAAGGGCAAGACAAAAAAAGAGAGGAATTAAGCTGAAAGAATGGTGAGATCCAGATCCAATTGCTGAACTTTTTTATTCCTTTTATTTGCCTGCGGGCAAATAAGGGTAAATATGGGTTAACTGTTAATTTTTTTCAGCAACTAGAAGGACAGAGAATTACTTAAAAATGAATGCAGGATTTCTCACATATTCACCATACTCTGGGAGACAGGTATTAAAATACAACATCAAATACAATAGGACTTGTGATAAAATCATAAGAGCTAGCAATAGTGCTAAAGCTTCTATAATTCCTCCCAGATGATGCTTTGAAAACTCACTGAAACACCAAACTCTCAATGTGGGAATATAACTGCAAAATGTAATCAATAATAATTTCAGATACAGTATATAAGAACTGGTATATACGAACTTACTCTTCCATGAAAATATGCTTCAGAGTCACACATACTATAGAATCTATGCCAGTGTATTGGTATCTGTAAAAATATAATCTGTGTTTTAAGGATTTTGTTGAATAAAGCAGCTTAAAAACTGAATTAAGTAAAACCTCCCCATTACTAATCCTTATTAGTTGCCCACTTGCTGCTTTGAACATAGCAAATAATAATTTTAAAAAGACAGCTGTAAGGCAAAATGAGAATGTGAACTGCACCATTTTAGCTCTGGATGACCCCAAAATCATTACAGAGAGCTGGAAGAGCAGTTATCTTATCCCTACTGTATAAAAGTCCCTGTGGTTCACCAGTTACACATAGTCTTAAGAAAAATATCCCAAAGATTTCTTCCTGAAATGCAGATATAAGCAGATTTGCTTATGGCTTTAAAGGATCTTTCTCTCTCGGGGTTAATTGTTAATTTTTATTGCTCCAGTCTGGGAGTATTTTTTAAGTTTAGGGGGAAAGTTCCCCAGATATAAATGTGCACCTTTCTGTCCTTGGTTGAAAAGCAAAGATACTTCTTCCGTGTCAGGCGACATCCACAAGAGAAAGCCAACAAAAGCCAAGTATCTCAAAAAACTTTGACCAGAAATGAAAATGGTGTTATTAACACTGTCACTTAAACTTGTATGAAACCAAGACTAACTGCACTGAATTAGGCAAATCCACTGCTCTCAGTTACCAATGGAAATTACTTGAGATGTCAATCTTTCTTCTTAATATATTACAAGTGTTTAAAATCAAACTATATTCTCTGGAAATAGCATAGCAGTACATGTACACATGCAAGTTGTGACTTACTGAAAAAATATTATGGTTAAAAAGTGTTTTAACACTAATTGCAGGAAATGCATATCAGCTACATAAATATTTGGGTTCTGATCACAATACAAAACACACAAGCTTAGCTCTCACAGGTATTACAATGTCTGTTAATTTTCCAACCTGACATGTCTCTGTGAGAAACAGTCTGCATGCAATGCAGATTTAGCCAAATTAATTGGCATTAGAACAGTCACTACATTCCAACATTTACAGACTTGATATCAAAAGAAAATGCTTCTTCTGGTTTAAAAGACCTACAAAAGTTAAGTTTCTGAGATCAGTTAAGACTACAATATTGTAGAGATCATGCTCATAATGCCTGGCTGGAACTAGTACATATTCATTTAGCATAATCTTGAGCAATATTAATAGAAATCTTGCTTGAACCAAGCAGAATTCAATTTAGAAAGAAATGAATACTGTAAAAGTCATTTTTTTTCTTATATATATTGTAACAGTGGCCATTGCTCAATCTAACATAACAGTTTAGTAATGTAAATCTGATGTACATTTTAGAAATTATTCCATAGGTTCCACTTACACAATATATTTGCCTGAATTAGAGGCTTCATGAGAATAATCTATAAGAAAAATCTTTTTCACAGCAAGGGATAAATTGGTCCTTTTCCTTTGCCAATTAGGAATGTAACCACTTTTAAAACCTGAAAATGCTACATTACAGTGCATCACAGAAAATTTCCATAACTTACTTGCTCTTATTCCTTTTCATTGGAAATTTATTAGCATGCATTTACTTAAATGAAAAAGAAATCTAATCTAAATGTTTCTGCAACTTGTTTTTAACACAGGATAACTGTGTGGTGCCACAGTTGAGGCTGTTGGAAATGCTATCTATCTATCTACTCTGTTCACTCTTCCCTTCTTGCTGCTGGAGAAGCAGCAAGACACAGATATTCTCGGATACACTACAGCACTATACTGGTTAAATAGAGAAGACTATGAAGATATAAAGACTGATCTTGTTGCTTAGGTAAAAACCCCACTGGGAAATAAATTTTTCTATTTTTTCCCAAAATCTCAGTACACTATTATTAATGTGTTAAGAATGAGTCCAATGGTTAAGAATGTGAAAGGGTATTTAATATAAAGAATTATTTGCAGATTTAACAGTGGATTAACCAATATATCTTCAATACCTATTTATGAAAAACTTGGGGCATTTTTTTTCCACTCTTGGTCTTTATCCTTTGTATATTAAAAGAAAGTTGACTGAGTAAAGTTTAAACAGCATATCACTTTTTTTTTCTTTTTTTTTTTATAAAGAAAATAAAAGTAGCCACAACCTGAAGTACTTTAGAGACAGGAATACATTTAAAGCCTGTAGAAAATTCTGAATAACATGTTGGACAAATCTGTGAAAACCCCTCGAGGTCATTCCTAGGTGACAGTTGGATTTTTCTCACTTTCATTTCAAAATCTTAACCAAATAATAATAAAAACCTTTAACAGATGTCTGTAAGCCTGACCCATCGGGATTACCATCAGTGAAGCAAAAATAGCTGTTTGGGATTCATTTCTGTGCAGTAAATAAATCTGAATGCACAAACCTATATTGCAGCCTTTAACCCCACCCACGAATGCAATATCTATCATAACACACTTCTGCATTTCTAATGCATTTTTTTCTGCATTTGCAATCTTCAAGTACTTCAAAAAGCTTTCTATATAAGTACCATGAAATAATCTTCACAAATTTTCATAAATGGAAACCTATGCTATTCCAAATGAATTATTATTAACTTACATGTTAGTTCGATAAGCCTCACTCAAGAAAAGATGAATCACTGAATAAAAAGGGTAAAAAAAATCAGATTGTAGAAAATACAAGTTTAGGCTACATAGACACTCCAGGCACTATCCTACTTCATAAATACCTGAAGTAATTAAAGAGAAATGCTGTCCTTGAGCAACACTCAATCAGTTTTGGCTCTACCCTTGCAGCAGAACAAAATTACAATGCCTAAACAAGCCAAATCATCCATCCATCACACCACTTCCTCATCAAACTGTATGTAGGAAGAGTATGGTCTTCTAATTCATACAAAGCTGCTACCACATCTGCTTTTCCTCACTATTGCATACAGTCCACAGACCTATTCAAGACTATCCAGAAACTATCTTTTGTTTATTATGTTTCAATACATTGCTTTCTTACCCTAAAACATACTTCAGAGTACTTTCATTGAGAGTAGATCACTAAATTCTATTAGAAACACGCTACTCTTTATATAAAATATAAATAACTAAAATACATGTCCCTGCTTGAGCAGGAGGAGTTGAACTAGATGATCTCTAGATGATCTTCCAACCTCAACCATTCTGTGATTCTGTGTGATCACATTAATTTCTGTTTTAAAATGAGGTAGTCTAGAACAAAGAGCAGCAATCCATCCTGCCTTTTAATGAGCAATGATATTACAGGGGAATGTAAACAGTGACCCAGGAACTGCAGACAGCAAGCGGTGAGCAGCAAGACAGGCCCCTAACGATTCAGGCATAGGTTAGACATGTCAAGCCTTTGCAAAAGAAGGGGAACAAAGAAAAGCTACTAAGGAAAAAACCACATTGATTTGCTACTACAGAGAGGAATCCATCGTTCAGGACTTTTAGGAAGAGATAAAATATACATGCCTGCTTTGTCCTTACCAGGTAATGAAAAACAAATCTCTACATAGACTGTTTCAACTAAACAAAACAGTGCACATAAATACAGTATTCTAAGAAAACTAATACATTAAACCTGTTCAAAAATATTGACTACAAAAATATTCGTTTTTTGTGTCTTTGATCCCTTGCCACACAAAAGGTCATGCAGTGAAGGTTATCAACAGCACGAGACATCTGCGTATGAGCTTAAATTTGCTGGCTGTGCTCTTGCACCAAAACGTAACCTGACCCACAGCTGTTAACTCAAAGGGTCATTGGCAAACAAAAACTGACCTACTTTCTCCCTTCGTATGTTACATATTTGCCTCCAAAATGTGTTTTCATGTTTCATGTTTGGCATGTTTCATGCCAAAAGGCCAGAACCCAGGAATTGCCTGACAGTAACAAACCAGAATGCAAGGAGAAAAGACTGGCACACCTAAAAGTACTGCACATGATGGCAGGTCTGAGCCCTGCGCTCCTCTGAGCTCCTGCCTGCTCTGCTCCTAAGTTTCTTCTCGTGTGATGGAAGGGGCACACATACTGCCTGCGCAATCTGGGGACTGGCAACAGCAGCTGGTCACCCGATGACACAGGCAAGGGAATGGCATGTTACCTGTGCTGGTATATTTATATTCACACCCTGCGTTAGATAGTGCTATGCCTGTTTGTTCAGATGCTTCTGGTACACCCGATAATCACATTTGGCCCTGACAGCTAAATCCTGAGATATCAAAGAATAGACAGTGCTTTAGGCTGGAGAAGAAACCTTTCCTGTCATCTATCAGACTAGTTGTCACCATTGCTACTCTGCACAGCACACAGCTGATAAATCTGTCACACTTCGTAAGAAGGTAGGTAGAACCTGCTCATTTTCCTTCATCGATGGTTTTAAAACCTCATCTCTATTGGAGAGAAAAGGAAAAGACCAGGGTGATGGAAGGAAAAGATGACAAATGCAAATGAAGGAACGAGCTCAGAAACTGTAGATAGGGTCCTTACTCTTTCCAGAGCAGGAAGAGATTTGTATGGATGTATTTCCTCAGGATGCAAGGACTCGTGAACATTGGCCTGCTCTTTCCCCCAAACAAAATCCTGGGAGTTCAAAGACTGTCCTGGCAACAGTCTGTTTTTCACATGCATACAGACCTGTGCTCCGCAGCATACCAGAAATACCAGCAGAAACACAGCAGGAACAGCAGAGAAACTCCCTTAAATGCACATTCTGTGCAGCTTTGTGAACACCAGTTGACCACGAACTGCTTCCTCCAGACTGTCTCCTTGGTGTACAGTGTCCTCCTAGCGGCAATGCAACTCCTGCCCTCACCTGCTGCCACCAAAGGGGGTCAGCGCCTTCCTTCTCCCTCCCTGGATCTCAGCTGGCTCACGGCAGCGCTCCCCTCTCCGCACAGGCACCTCCCAGCCTTCAGCAGGGCCGGCCAGGCTGCCCGTTGTGGGTCCCCCACCCCTGCCACACGCGCTGTTGTGCCCACAGGAGCCTCACAGCTTCACCCCTACTCTGACTGAAGGCTTTTTTTTTTTGACAGGCTACAGACATACGTTAGCACACCAGGCTAGCCCGGCTTTCAGCAAAAGGTAGCAGCAAGGCAACCGATGAGGTGGGGAGAATGAAGGGAAGTCATGATAGAGGAGGAAGGGCTAACTCTGCCCGCATAAGCAGCATCATGAGACCCTTCAATAATTTAAAACGAATAAATAAAGCACTAACATGCCTTTGTAGCCTACTGGCCTCTTAATCCCTTGACTGGTTGCTGAGGATACCATTGTTTTCTTCCAATGAATTAAACCTTATTTAGCCCTGTCCCCTGAATCTCAGCTAGTAAACTAAACCAAGTCAGCAAATGTTCCTAGGCCACATGAATCCAGTCATGTGTGCTGTTAAATTGCTAGAATGGTCCCTGGCACGGTTTTAGGCTTGCCAAATAGCCCTGGCCTCAACAATTCCTGGGCACAGTTCAAGAAGCAGCGTGTGCTAGCTGCAACAGGCAGTAGCAATTTGCATGTGCCTCCCCTGCGCTGGAAACAGAGAGTTTAATGGTACAGGCTCATGGCAGGACCATGAAGTAAGTACAGAGCATCTCTGCTCTAAGAGAGCTTCCTGAATACCCGCTGTTTCCTTATCCTCAGACTCACACCTCCATTCCACAAATTAAACATTCTGAGATAGAATTACAACCTCCTTTTGCCTTCCTGCAGATGCTGAGTGCCCTGAAAGGCTCAGGAGGACAAGGACACTGGGTGTCATCTCAAGGGAGCCTGTCACATCCATAATCTATTTCATACCTGCCACTCCAGGAGGGATTGAGACACTTGGACACAGCATGTTTCCGCTGGCTACATTTCAGTTTCTCCTTTCCAGTCTGCTTTGAAAATACCCCCACGGTAGTCTCATATTTTTAGACTTTGTCACTTTAACATGTATGAAGAGAAAAGAAAGTAAGGTAGAGAATGGGGGAAGTGGGGGTAGGAGAGAGAAAGATGATGAGAGGGTGCAGGAGATGGAAGTGCTAAATTAAGTGCATTTGCTCCTACAGAATTAGCTTTCACCACCTTGACATTATGTTTTATGTTTTTCTCATCTTTTAAAATATGAATATTCAATTGAAGTGCTCATCCAAACAATAACTCGGGGGTGCTTCCCATTAAATGAGTCCTCAGTCTCAACAAAAGATATGATTATTATCTTATAAACAATAACACCCTCAAGTTATTGTTATAATAACCAGATTCCTTTACAGAAAGCCACTATCCAGAAGCCAGTAACTTTATTTTCTTTTTGTTTTGTTTTGCTTTTTTAATTCACTCCCCAGTTCCTCAGTATCATTGTAATTTAGAGATAATATTGTACCCATTCCTCCTCAAGGCATATTCCTCGGGGCCCTGACAAGCTCCTGCTCCCACTGGGAAGACAAATGCGACCAGGGCTAGCAAAACTCATTGAACTTGCTCTAATTTAGGAGACATGAAGTCTACCAAGCAGTCAGTTCCTCCTAATAGGCTGCAGAAAGCAGTTTGCCAGGCCACCAGAACAGCTTGCTGATGTGCTTCCTCCATTTCTTGTAATCTTGTTATGGCCCTCGTCACAAGAATGAGATTTAAATGCTCACCATACTCTCATACTCTTAGCTCTATGCCTCAATTTCTTCATTTGCCTCCCACATTGTTTTTTTTTTTTTTTTTTCTTCAAGTCAACTACTGTTACGTAGAAGAATAAATGCAACCACCCAGGCAAGTATTAAAAAATAAGGAGGAAAAATGAGGCAAATTATCTCAGAGTTCAGAAAGTATCAATTCCCCATTTGTACTAGGACCAGTACTATAAACTGGTGAGCAGAAAACTCTGAAAGTTTACAGAGATTAAGACCACCTCAGAGGAGGATTCTGGCCATTCACCAAATAATTTTATGTGCCTCTTCCCTGGTTAATCCCTGCAAGCATTTTCAGAAGTCACTGTATTGTCTGCTTGGTGGCTGGCTGCTCCCTTTTGTTCCTGTTCTTTCAAAGAATTACAGTAAATATTTGGATTTGGGCAATCTACTGCTGTTTGCACAGGAGTATTCAGGAATTATCTTCTCCCATTTGTCCATCTGATCTAACATTCTATGTAATACTCACAAAAAGTGACATTCATCCACACAATACCACTTTGCATTTCTATGGAATGCTTCATTTCCTGATCTTGATTCCCAAATGATGCCCACAATACAATGAAAGGCAGTCACAAATGGTCATATGTGAGATATACCCCTCTTCTACATTTATTCAATATTGTAGGAATGGAAGCAAGGGTATTCACAACACTGTCTTAGGATATCATCTCTGGCAATCCTGCGGAATCTGTTTGTGATACCAGGATGGAGTGCTTTAAGAAAAGACATATTGCAAGAAAAAAGAATGCAGTTTAAATCTTCTCCGTTCTTTTGAAGGCCTAGTTCTTAGTTAATTAAATAGTATTATTACACTTACAAATGCCGTAGAACTTAACTGAAGACACTGGAAAAAGAAAGAGAGTGGATGGACAGGTATCTTGGGAACCTTCATTAATACTTCATTTCGCCCATTCCCTCCCCTTTTAACTTCCTGCCTCACAACTAGTGAGCTATGCAGACAACACATAGGGAGGGAAAGGAGACCTTTCCCTCTGACCCTACCTACTGCTTGTCCTGACTGACGCGTGGTCAAAGAAAAAGATGCGCAAACAAACTCGGCAACTTCCCTAGTGGGAATGTGACAGCTGTAAAATTGTCAGTGCTAATGAATAGTTTTGATATCTATCTACAGCTTTCCCAGGACCCATGGATCATTCCCACAGAGAATATTCATATTTACTCTTCTGTTATATTTTCTCTCTATATAAGGAAGTGATCTGGCCTCAGGAGAGAAGACAGGTTATATGTAGAAACCTAATCTGTATTCCAGTGTGAGAGAAGAACATGTATCTAATGTGTGACAAATGTAAGAAAGACAAATAACTATAAAAACCTCCAGGAATGTAAGCAAGCATTTATTTAAGGTAAGTTTTCCTCTGCCTTTTGTTTGCTTTTGACAACTCCCTCAGTGCACCATACTTTCTGCCTATCACTTATCAATCTTATCTTATATAGTCAAGCTCACTTAACGGGTGAAATAAAATCAAAGATAACAACATTGCTTTTCTTCATGGTCCTCCTATACTCACTGGCTGATCAAATTTTAGACCAAGTATAGAAATTTTCCACTGAAAATGGTGGATTTCTTCCATTATATTGCCAAAGAGAGCACAGTGATACCGGTGGACCTGACAATTAGCTGGGTCTTAATGTGCTCAAGAACATATTCAGACTCTGTGACAATGCCCTTCCTGCTCTTCTTTGTGTTCATGGAGCAAAGAGAGAAAGCTTATTTGCTTATTCCTCAAAATATAGTAACAAAAAAAAAAAAAACAAAAAAGCCCTCCTTAATTCAAACTGCAGGACAGGGTAACAAAGATGTCCCCAAAGAAATGTTTCTGAAGCCTCCACATTTTCTCTGATCAAGTTATATAACAAAATGTGTAATAAATGGCAATTCCATCTCATTAAAATGGAACTTATCAAAGATGATTAGAAATTTGATAATTCATCACTCCATTTATGGTTTTATCCAAAATATTCACAGCATTGTTCCTGTTCTGTTCAGCTGAGGTATCATTTAGGACAACTGTGCTCTAATCTATGGTATTTTTATTTGTATTTGTTCTTCATTAACTAAGTTTCTAAGCAGCTTGATGAGTTCAATTTGTGATATATATCAGCTCTGGCTTTCAACGATGACCAAAAATAAATTTACTTCACTAAATGTTGTGTTGTTTAAAGCAGACGGGGACTTCTTATTTCTTATATTCTTATATTTCAAAAGATAACAGGGCATGAGGGAGAGGTTTGATTGCACTTTTGTTTTTAATTTAGATGCTTTGTAGAAATAACCTCTGGGAATAAGATAGTGTATGGTTAAAAATACACTTTAGCATTAAATAAATAACAGGAAAGTACATTAGCTAGACTGTAGTCTGCAAAGTCTATCAGTTAAAATAAGGGAAAAAAAATAGAATACAAAAAATCAGATTCCCAAGTCTTAAATATCTGTGCTGTATTACTTACCTTAATACAGAGACCTCTTAGAAATGCTAAGGAAAAATATATTTTTAAATTAACGAGTCTCAGTTCTTTGCTCATTTCAAAAAATCTAAAAAGACCTATAGTATGAGATTCCATTCACAGATGGCACAACAGGAACTTCTATAGGATGTTATCTTTCTATCTTAAGTAATATTTATATTGCATATAACAAACCATGTATAACACGGTTTGGTTATGCTGTTAACAAGCTTAAATGTAACAGCATTCTGAAAGGAAATGTCAGTGCATTTCTACCATGCAATTTTAAAATAAATCTAATAAAATTGTTTCCTACTGTATATATTATTTTTCCCTCAAGCTTTTCCCTGCTTCTCCCATGAAGACAGTAACTTTTCTGGTGACAATGAAGAAAGCCTTTTTAGTCAGGAGAGATGGAGGACCTAGAGAACACATTAACAAAGTAGGGTTAGTAGGACTACAAATTTGCTTACAACTTGCTCTCATTGTCATTCACATGTCTTTGAAAGTAGTTCATACATATGATTTATATTTTCTTCAAGAGAGGTGTATTGTGCCCCCCCACTCATTTCTGTGCAGATGAACAGCTGCGACTTCTGCTCCAAAGACACTAAAGGAATTGACCACAAGGTATAGTTAATTGTGAAAAATAATATTTAACATTGACAGCTGTAAATGAGGCATTTTAAGCATACCTAGAAGATTTAATGGCACAGAAACTGCATACAGAAAATTTTACCTGTAAGTCTTCCTTTTTTTTTTTTTTCAGAAAAAAAAATGTTATTAGCATCCACTGGACATCCTCATATTTTTAAAAGGAAGAAGACACAAAGATCAGTATTGATAAAGTTTTACCAAATTTCCCTGCCTGTCAGAACAGAATCTTTCCTTTTCCCCCTCCAAATAACACAATCGACATCTTGCTTGTATCACTTATTCAGGAGTTTTAGCGAATCTCACTACTATTCTCTGTCAGAGCTTATTCAAAGTTCAAAATCAGTGAAAACAGAAGTTCATCAGCCAAGCAAAAAGTGAAAATGCAGCAAGGGACCACTTTTAAGACACTCATGCTGTGAACTACGCCAAGTTTCCTAAAAATTCCAGCTTCAGCTGCCTGTGTCCTGGAGCTCATTTTGCCTCACTATGCTTTTGTGGGGACCTCATACTCCCTTCACAATGTGTAGATGGGGAAGAAAAGGAAAAAAAGAAAAACAAAACAAATACAACCCTTGAAATCACAGCTCCTACTCAGGAATCCAAACATTTAAAGAATATTTGAAGAATTGAGAACTGTTTCAGAAGCTTCCGAAGTTGCTAAAAGCAGAACTGGTCCCAAAATGATGGTTCAGGCTGATTCTTATCAAAACTGCTTCACACATCCCTAATTATATAATGTAGCACTTATGCTTCCCGTTCTCTCTCGTATTAGGTAGCCCTACAGCGATCTGTTCAGTCACGCAGGATTCGTCAGGTTTCCCTTCTCTTGCTGAACAAGAGCCGTGGAGGAGAGCAGGTCTGAAACCCCAGCCTCGTTTATTAAGGTGGGAAACTGTCTGTTGTCGTGTGGCATGAAAAACTCTGCAGCCTTCTAGCATTTTAAATACCTGTGCTCTATGCGAGGACTGAAGCTGTGCAGGTTTGATGAATAGTGAAGCCTGCACAGGGCTTCGGCACACTTGTGCACAGGACCTCGTATTTGAGTGCTGGCCTCACTACAGACAGCCTTGCTACGAGAGGTAGGTGAAGTTTATCGGATTAGAAGCAACGCTGTTAGTATTCAGGACACATTTCCAAGTGCATATGACATGTCAGCTGCTTACATATCTTCCAATTCTGCTTCACATATTCCTTTTAAAGTTAAACATGAAGTGACAGAAGTGTAGAAATATCTGTGTCCTGCACTCTGTGAACATAACAGCTGAAAAAACTACCTTGACACGTCAGCTGACAATAAGAAAAAAAAACATATATATCCCTGGCTTCTGCTGAGATGTTCTGATTTTCCTAACAACAGCTACTTGTAACAGAGGAGGACTAAAAATACATTGGCATGAACTCCACAATTAAAATAAATTGTTTGAAGAAACTGAGAAATTTTGTTCACATGCCACCAAACACGCTTTTATTCTTCACCCCTCTTCCTGTGTCTGCAACAACCACCTATTCTGCTTTATAGAGGCATCCCACAGAGATCTAAAAATAGGGCTAGCTATTTGTTTATTTCATGTATTTGTAGCTATTTTCTTTTAAAAGATATTTTGTTGCATCTTCCCGTGACAGATAAAAGGCTTTCAGCAGATAGTTCTCCCACGAGTTAAGCTAAAAGAGCACTACCTGCAGCAAGACTTTTTCCTTCGGAATGAGTTCCCTATCGTACACCATATCCTTAGGTAATTTATTTATTTATTTCGACTTTGTTCTTCCATCTCTGTCCTTGAAACTCCTCCTGCTAATTCTCTTTACTTATTCCCTCAGCTGTCGTTTCCAAACCAAACCCTAACTTGATCACCCTGAGGTCCTGTGGGCATGGGAGTCTAGCTGCACCGAGGGAGGGTGACACTCCTGCGTAATTGATGCTAGGTTACCTTCTTCCTATTAATCTGATTCTGCATTCTATATTTATGGCAGAAACCTCAATTTATAGAAACACAGACATATAGGATAAAGACACAGTTAACGGCAAACACACCACACTGCGGAGCCAAAGAATTTCTTTGTGGCACTATTCACATCTTAATTTTATACCCAATTAACTACAGAGAAACTTTCAACATTTTAATATCCGATACTTGAGAAGATATATGATGAAATTAGGTCTTTCATTTATTTAATAGTTTGATGACTGGATTGGTCATACTTTAAATGCACTCTCTTGGGGTGGGGGTGGGGGGGCGAAAGAAAAAAAAGTGTCTTTACAAGCCATACATGCTGTCACAAGACCTTCAAAATCCTGCATATGCTGTGAGTTGTAATGTACCTTGAAGGGTGAAGAGCTTCGGCAACCTTGTCAAGATTTCTATCTATATTCAGAGGATGGGGCCTAATTTTCATCTTGCTTACTTCTGCGTTGATCTGGACTGACTGCTCAGAAGCAAGTGATCAAAAATGCTCTAAAACAGTGGCAGATGAAAATATTGTGGCAAATAAGGTACTAGAAACTCTCCAGCGATCCTTCTCAGACTATGGGTGATGGTCACGGTAGGGATCACAAAGATGATCAAAAATGTCATAACAAATGTATAAATAAATAAATAAATGGGAGTTCTTAGAACACTCTTAAGGACACTAAACTCTTCAAAAACAGCTGCTGTATTTAACAACAGCGCACATTTTTAAGATAAGTGTAAGAAGAAAGGAAATCTATTACAAAAAGACTTGTCTTTGAATGGCCACCTGAAAAGGTTTAAAAATTCATCTCTAGACATTCCACTCCATTCGCTTATTTTTCTCGTATTATTTGCTATAACTATTTTTACAACAAGCTGATATGATAAAAGGTTACCACCCTTATCTGTCATGGATATTTCAAAGCCAAAAATGTCCAGCTGAAAGACATAGAGGTAACATGCCTGCTTCTGGGAAGATAGTGCCAAATGTGTCCCCAAAAGTTACCTGAAGTTAATATTAATGCTATACAGTAGAGATGACACAATCATACTGGAAAACATGTGTAGTGCAATGAACTTCTAAAATTAAATGTATAATGAGATTAGCATTCCAATAACCCCTTTCCTCCCACCCTAAAAAAAGCAATAGCTCGTATGACTATATTTTGTAATGGTAATGAAGAGTTTCATCATTCAGTCTGTAAAACATGAACTAATTTTAAAAATTGTAACCTGTAATTGAAGACTGGGCATGGGGGTCTCTGGACAAAGTATATTATAAACAGAAGAATATATGGAGGAAGATCATTTTATTTTGTTCACATTGGGGGTCATATAACATGCAATAATAAGTCTAAATTGGATCCTCTCCCTCCCATGAGAAATAAAAATGCTTGCAGGGCTCCTCTGTAGCCTTGTTTAATCT
Organism: Nothocercus julius; assembly: GCA_013398735.1. Lineage (NCBI taxonomy): Eukaryota > Metazoa > Chordata > Aves > Tinamiformes > Tinamidae > Nothocercus > Nothocercus julius. Next base: position 1,126,082 of record VZSV01000055.1, on the reverse strand, counting down.
GTGACACTGCAATTGGAATTTGTTACTCTAGGAGCTACATCTGATGTTACAGCCCGAAGCGGAGCTAAACCAAAATAAACAATCTGCTCCATTCTGCTTAGACTAATACGACAGTGATGTAAGCCCCGGCACAGTGGAAAAGGCATAAATGGGCTGCCATGCAGCACATCTAAAAACACAAAAACCACTCAGGAGTTTTATTACTGGTACGCGCTGGATGAAAGAAACCTTGCTTGGGCTTCTGCTTTGCTATGCAACAGTGTAATTTTGTTCGTGCGACAAATATGCTTTTTAGGCCTTTATTTTACCTTCTTTTCTCTTTAAGGGTCTTCATTTTACTTAATTTTCTACCACTTCTGTGTTCTCTGCCATCAAACTTGCAGAGACAGGTAGTTCCAAAGCACTGGCAGCAGCTCATGGCCTGTTTCTAATGCGCTTCACAAAAAGCAGCAGTCCTACCATCTAGTTAGCTTTCAAATGACCCCCACAAAAACACTAAGTCATCCAAATAACCACTATTATACTTCTCAGCACATTCTTCATGACTTCTAAGCAAACTAATCTAAGAATTTTGTGCTGAACTGAGATAATATCTCTTCTAAAAAAAAAATAATAAAGATCAGCCAAGTATTTGCTGCACCACAACTTGCACAAAGTTATTAAGCTTGGGAGAGCTCAACAGGATTATATTGTCATGAACGTAGCACATCCCACAGTGTCACAACTGTGCAAATATTTGTCCAAATATCTTATGTTTGAATACAGTATTCATCCTTCCCTCTCCTCCCCCTCTCTCAGCTTTTTGATTTAGGGTCTCTGGAGCTTTGCCAGTGCTCGGCTGTTCATTCCAGTTGTGCATGCAGTCTCAGTTATGCAAATAGTCACGTTGAAGCCCTAATCTGGTTATTCCTTCTACCCAGGATCAGTTGATCAGAATGAAGAGAGGGAAAAAATGCTGTACATAATTCTGTTAAATTCATCAACCAGAATGGCTGACAGTAAATCTAAAGTCTTACACGCAATCATTTTTCCTTTTCTCTCTCCCCAGGCTAAGCAGGCCCCGCAGAGCCAACTGGCTGGGCAGGTCACATTTTCTATAAAGATACAGAGGTTATCTTGTTCAAATAATTTTATTTCAGGAAAAAAGAGTAAAAGGGGAGTGAAAGGGAAGGCAACAAGGTCACTTCAATAACATAGCAATATTTTCTTTCCTCCTAACAACTGCTTTATTATTTATATATTTTCAACTCCAAAGATGCATTTTCATATGCAGTGTTTTCATAATAAAAAGGCAAAAACACTCGTAAGTGAATAAGGCAGCTCATGAAAGTCAACGGTCTGGGAGCAAAACTAAGATCTCTCTTCATGTGTCAGGCACAATTTGCTCCCCAGAGGAAGCTTTCCCACATTGCCCTGAGTGTGACCCCAACCCTCATCTTTAAAATCATATTCTCGGAGGAGGTGAGGTTATCTAGTCGGCATGATATCTCAGCTCTTGAGCTTCTTCTGAGCAGAGGACCCTGTGGGAGCCCAGCGAAAGCATAGCAGCCAAATTGAGTACTAGGGAATGTACTTGGAAGCAGCGGATTTTGCATTTTGCAGAGAAACAGTAGGCTTTCTGCAGATATGTGGCTCTGCTTTCCTGCTCCTGTCTTGTTGACAGCCTGACCTGAGAATTTACTCCTTCCCCCCGTTTCCTGCAGAGCTGGTGTTGGACACCTGCAGAGCGGGTCTCTGCCCTAACCCGCCGCTTCGGACTGCGCCGCGGCACCAGAGCCCGGCAACACCCACGAATCTACAATTCCACTTGATTTTTCTAATTCCTATTTTAAGTAGCTTCTTCTCTCCTACAACACATCCTCAAAAAAGAAAAAATCATAATTCTTGGTATGGACTTGTTTCTCTTCTCAAGTTGTATCTCAGGCTAGATCTGGGTATCTTCCTGGATCTCTTCCAAATCCTCCCTTCCCCCAGTGCCAGAATGGATCCAAACAGAAATATTCAGGTCTACCCCTAGATGGGGCTACTGTCCACAAGTCACTTCATTGCTATTGAAAATTAAATTCTCCGAGGATGAGAAACCAAAATTAAATACTGACTATTTATTAATCTCGAGCCCATTTATTAACCCCCTCATCTTTTATACCTACTTTACTGGCTTAGGCTGATGCATGCCAGTGAACACATCAAAACCTTTAACTATTTCCCATCCCTTTTCCACCCTGCTATTTTCAAATCATATAAAATTAGACAGAAAAAGGAAGAGATCATCACTGCTCAGAGAAAGCTGCAGATGCCCTCTAGGTTACCAACAGCCAGCAACTGATGTAGGGACAATTCTGTCATGAGATCCTAATGGCAAGAAACCTCAGCAAGATAGAATCATATTGGGAACACCTGGAAGATCCTCATACTAAATTGTCTGGTTAGCTCGTATGGTACACAAGTGTCTTTCATATTCATTGCCATGTCAGTTAACACCTTCCTCTTATTTTCTGTTGTCAGCTTCACATTTCTCTTAGCTGATTACTACTATGAGAACTGTAAAGAAAAGCCATAGCAAATCCCTAAAGAGTATGTCTAATACACAAATAAAATCTTTGTTGTTGTTGTTTTTTTTTTTTCTGATTTTAGCAAGATACCAACAGTGGTGTTACACAGCAGAAAGAACAGCACTGATATAAACACATTCAGCATATCAAGCAAATTTGTTTGAAGGATTTCAATTCACTTTCCATATTTACAGTTCCTTTTCCATTAGATGGACTTGGACACCCACTTTTAGTTGACCTGCACCTTTTAAAGTCATTTCCACTTGCGCTATAAATGAAAGAGTTCCTCTGGAAGAATGGTGTCATGTGAGTTTTAAATGTTTCATATCCACTGTGTACAAGTATAAATGGACAAGGACAGGAAGCAAAGAATTCAATCCTCTGTGATTGCTACCTTCCACCAAACCGATCATTATGCTACTTCTTTTCACTAAATGTGGGCAAGAGAGATTCTGGACTTTGTTTCCCAGAAGTATTTCTAGCAAGTTGGCAGGCTCACCTTTATGTAGAAGGAATTCATAGAAGAGTTGTCAGTATCACTCTATGAAAAGATGAAATGATTCCATGCTAAGTCAAGAAAGTGCAAAGGGAAGGAAAAAAAAAAAAAAAGGCAACAAAGAATGAGCGCGGTGTAACAAAGCAGACAATCAAATCGAAAGAGTAGACAGAATAATTATAGATGACTGGATAACACTCCAGATGGCATTTTGGGCATCACAGTTAATAAGCAGGCTGTTTCAGGGGACCAGCATGTTAGCACATTATTGCAACAACTGGAAACCAGCAGCTGAAGCATGTCTATCTGATTATCCAGGGAGCAGGCTGCACGAGCAGCCAAAACCAAGAAAAATGCAGTGGCTGGATGCTTACTGCTATGACAGGTTCAGAGACCCATTTTTCTTAACAGCAATAATAACTACTTAAAAGAAGTTACCACAGGTGTAACAGTCACTTCATAAGGAACCAGTATTAGTCTAGGCCAGCTAAAGTTTCAGCCTTTGTAAAAGGTACAATTTAAGTATTGATTACCCCCTCTATATTTGTAAGTACAAATTCTACACTTTTGAACAACTGAAAGTCAGGCTGGTTGCTGTGTTTTCCCCCTCTGAGCTAATTTATTTTAGTAAAAGTACTGACAATAACTGAGAGGGAATATACACCAAGATCTCAGTTTATCCACTTTATACCATCAGAATCTGCAGGGTCCTTTTGCAATTGCAAGAGTTTAAGCTGAATGTTAAATTGACTGCCAAAATAGGCTCGATATCTTGTCAGGTATCTTCTCAAGTGAAATGTATCATCTTCAACAGAGCACAGAGGCCACTGCTGATACACAGCCCTTAGGAAGCACGTTTCAGGCATGGAACAGCTGAAACCATCAAGTGGGATCTTTGAGAGATCCCTAGCAACATGCCCCTCATGGTGCGTGTGTTGACATTCCTTGACTTTCTTTTAAAACAACAATTTTGTGAAAAACAAAAGATGTGGTATTCTAGCCAATGTCAAAAATAATATGCCTATTTTCAATTTCAAACCAAGCTGAAATGATAGACTTCCTACAGATTTGAAATTGGAGATAAATTTCATATTTTTTTCTCCAGAATTAGAATTTTTAGTGCTGAATATTTAAATCTTTGTGCTTGGCTGAGTCTTGTATCTAGGTTTTCTCATTAATGACTCTTTAAGAATGATAAGCTGCCTGGACCTGAACAAATCCACACATAAAATAAATAAATAAAAAACATTTTTAACAGCCACTGCTGACATATCAAGAAGAAAAAAATAAAATAATAAAAAAAAAAGAAAAAGAATATCTGACATTGCCTCTTTAGCTCAGACTAGGGGTTTTAGCTGTTTGCATTATAAATAAATAAATTATTTACTGCTCCTTGGTTCATAAAAATGCCATTGTTAAGTATTGTAGAATGCATTTGTGAAATAAGAAACATTTGTAGAGCTGTCCTAGCTCCTCAATGGTATTAGTTGCTTGTTCTGAAAAAAAGCAAGCAAATGTGCTAATGTGCTTTTTTTTTTTTTCCCTTGGGATTATTATACCACTGTATCAGACACTACAAAAGCACATTTTGGAAAAAATAGTAAAAAAAAATAGTAAAAAGATTCAGTAGTTACCTAGCTCACTGTGATATAAAAAATATTCATCTATGCACACACATTCCATTCTCACTGAAAGACCTTCTGTTATAATAAAACTCCAAGCTTGATGTACCTTAGGGTTGGCATACATACCTATTCCTAATATCTTTTATCTTTGAGAAGAAAGAAAATATCAAATACATCAGAAAAGAAGGAAATTCATGAATAATTCATATCGGTTATTGTAGTTCTTACTTTCTTTTTTAGTATCTATTTCAGCTGGTCTACATTTATGCAACAAAAAAAATCACAAAAAAGGGAAAACACTGTAATGACAAAATTATAGGTAGGGACTCAGGTTGATAAATTATACAGGATATGGTGCACATCCTGATTCCATAGAGTACTGTGACTGGCAGGATCTTGTCTTTTTTCTTCTGATGACGATATGGCAGAGAAAAACCAAACCAAACAAAAAAAAATTTACAAACCAAAGCAACTCGAAATGGTAAGAAATTAAATATAGGTCAGAAAACAGCCAAAGGTATTTATTCTCGACATACAAGCTCACATTACACATCTTAAAGATAATTAACTAAAGATGTAAATTCAACAAGGCAAATCACAGTACTGATTATTATTTCTGTCCAGCTTGATTAAGTAAACTTTGTGGGAGAGGTTTTAGCATTTCTTGGACTAACTTTGTAATGCTGCATGCCAGATAAGCCACAGGGGAAAGAAAAAGCACAAAAAGAGCTGGAAAACGTGAAGGTTGCCAAGTCCCCTATTGTAAGTTCAAGAGTTCCTGTCCACCCTGTACAGTATTTGAGCAGCACCTACACCGCTGAAGTAAATTACAGATTTTTTAAAGAAACGCAGCAACAGCCTTTGGGTTGCTAGCATGAGAACAGCTCCTCTTTTGCCTTCCCTGGAGGGTGTAGTTAATAAGAAGGGGCCCACCTCTGCCAAAAAGGAGTTCAAAGGAGCTTGGCTTCTCATATAAAGCTTTGGCATTTCTCTGACCTTCTCCTTTGTATGATTTGCACCTTTCCCCTCTCTCCCCCTTTCTGTATCTCCTTTACATGTTAAAGGGGTTGGTGAAACTTCCAGCCCTCTGCCATTGCACTGTTACCCTCCTCCATCGGCAAAAAAGAATCTCTTTGTGCGTTTCATTCACTCTCTTAAAAAAAAAAATGGACACACAAAACTTCCCACAAACCCCAACAAACTCAAAAATGTGTTCTCAGAATTGATGCTTACAAATTGTCAAGATTATCTTTTTTTTTTTTTTTTTTTTTTTTTTTAGGTCTCAACACAATTTATTGAGCAGTCTTCTACTCAATACAAATGCGAGAGAGCCAAGGAGAACAGGAAAGGTTGTCCTCGTACAGGGTGTTTTCACTTAGACTCCATCAACAGCAAATTGCTGAAACAATCCTGAAACAGTGCATAAACCATACCATGTTTGCTCCTTAGCCACAGTAATTTAATGCACTGGCTGTCTTCAGAGGAAATCATATTAAATTCAGAAAAGCATCATTGCATGAATTCAGTGATCTTCAAAGGTAAGGCCACTAAGGAACTCCTAGTAAAAATGGTCTCTGTGTCCCAAAAGATTCTTGAGTTCTAAATGTATACAATCCACTGCATTAAAACAACATAAATCAAAATCCTTTTTTTTTTTTTTTACAATGGAAGGAAAATACTCATGAAGCTTCTCTGAATGCTCATGAGAATGCCAGTGCTTTGCAACTTGCTCAAAAATTAAGGTGATTACTATTCATTATTTGTATTGTAATCAAACAAGAGGACACAAGTGAGATTGATACCTCACTGCGCTGGGCACAACACAGACTACAAAATGAGCGGCAGCTCCTGCCATAAGAAAGGTAAGAATGTGAATAAACATTGGAGCATGGAGAAATAAAATGATTTGCCCAGAATAGTAGGCAGTTTTTTGCAGGTGAACAGCAGAGTGAGAACTAGCACCTGCGTGTCCTGGATGAGCAAGAATCTCTGATGTCTCTGCTTCCCAGCGTCACAGTGCAAACAGAAGGAGCATCTATTGCAGACAGTCTGAATCAAAAGATTTAACTCAAACAGAGAAAACTAATCAGAACCAGAGCTACCATGTCACAAGTTGTAGGTTGAGGGAATAGAACATTCTTCCTCAGTGAAATTCCAACTAAAAAACATATGGACTTAGAGGCAAAAGGGAAAACTATCAGGTAGCTCCACTTATAAAAAGAGAGGACCATAAATATGAGATAGCCATGGGGATAGGATGAAGGTAGTTACAGAGCAGCTTCCTTTAAATGAACCAGTAATTTTACTGGGACCAGTAATAGGAGGGCAGAGTATCACATACCAGAGACTGAATTTAGAGAGGATAAGACATTGAATACGAACATCTTGTAGAGAAATATGGCATTTACTAACAATTGAAGAAACTAATATTTTTGTTCCTTGACAAGAAGAAGAAGTACATTAAAAATGAAACATCTCTCATTACGGTAATGGAGGTCATATACAATATCATCTATATGAGAAACATAATGGACACCAAACTACTTTTAGTAAGTCAAATATGAAAGATGGTTCAGATTTACCCAAGTTGGAGAGAAGTCATAAAGCCTACTTGTGAATCTGCATATTAATTATCTTGGCAATGAACCTAATACAAAGAATTTTAAGTAATAGCAAAGTCAATAATGAAGTAAAAGGTGTCATCTGCATAGCTTACGTAGAACCAAAGGACGGACAGAACATGGAAAAAAGGTTTTTCAGATTCTAAGAAAAAATCACTGCTTTAAGGTGAATCAAATATAGTGTACTTCATTATACCAGTGTGGCATTTTAAAACTTAAAGACTGAAAACCTCTACGACAAGGGGTGCTACATCAAACATTTACCCATGGAATTTACTGCAGCAATATAAAGGTGAGATTTCTGAAGTCTAAAAGAATATCATCATGATTCGTTTCACTGAAACTTGCTTTAGTACCTAGTATTTATGACAATGATTTCTTTGGATTTGTATATGTATCCCTCCTCAGAAGGCATTATACTGAACAGAGCTTTCTGCTGAGTGATAGAAGCTTCCAGGGCTCTGATATCCCTGGCTACAATAAACAGCCTGGCAGCACTGCCAGATGCATCAAAAATCTGTCAGGAGGAGGAAAAGGAAAGGGGAGGATTGATTCTAATCAGATCAGAGACTGAAAATTTCTAAAGCAGATTTTTTTTCAATATTACTGTATTTTTATGAAAGCTGTATAAAATAGACTATATACAGTTGCCACCATTTGCCATCCATTTTCTTGTATTCTTCGGTTCCATTTCATTGGTTATTCTGAATTAAAGTCTTTATACTTGGCATTAAATTAAAGTTATAAGGCTTTTTTTCTGGCTGTAGTTAAGGTAACCAAGAATAATGCCAGTCTGCAAAAGGAAAAAGAAAGCTGCACTTTATTTCTTTCCTTTTGATTCTTTTTGGGAGAAGGGTTATTTTTGTTTGGTTTTGAAGTAAAGGCTTCATTTACTTCTTCTGGACTATTGCTACTCTGAATAATAATGCAAATAATTTTCTATCACTTGTGCATTTCCACATAGACTTGGAAATAAAAGAAAATGAAAAATATTACTGTGGTAGAGGAAGAAAGTCTTTTTTTTTTTTTTTTTTTTCCAGAAGAGCAAAAACAGAACAGTTGACAGGAATTTCTCTGATCTACTCTACTGACCTGTTCTAGAGGTAGAAGCGGTCAGGATACTTTGAGCAACAGTCGTTAAGAAATGAGTGTTAACTTAAAAAGTGCTGAAGGATCCCAAATGTCACCGAGTGATGCTCAATAAAGCATCCTCATCATGGCAGGCATGCGAAATCTTTGAATGCCTTAGTCAAACATCCTTCCATACCAAAAACAAAATTTGAAGAGCTCTGTGTTTGTATATGCAGTCAAGAATCAGTGGAGACTAAGAACAACCCTGATGTTCAGGTCAAGCATGTTGTTTTACTGAAGAAACTTTATAGGACCAAAATAGACTGCCCACAGAGGAGGAACTACAGAATTTCCTAGTGGTAGGAACTCACATAGCTTTATGCCTCTTAGATAGGTGCTGCAAATGTAATGAATTGATATAGGACACACTCAGTGTGCAGACAAATAAACTGTATTTTTTTTTTCCATTTATTGACTTTGAAAAAAGAAGATCATCTGAATACATTTCAAGTATTTCACTGAAAAATTTGACCAAACAAGAAAACACTTTTTTTCTTTCCTGTTTAGTATATCCGGTCCAAAGATGAAAAATACAATTAAATACATTTTAAGCTTAAGCTTACCTGCTGATGGGCAAATAATATATTCCTTAAATGATGTCCCTTAAATGTTTCTATATATTCATATTATATATAATGATTTTGTCATTGTTTTCTTTTCAAAAGATGCTATATATACATCACAGGAAGAATATGCTGATTATTCTTGAGTCTACTTAAGCAAAACAAATATTTCTGAAGAACTGGCTTAAGGTTAACTTAGCTGCTGCAGCACCACAAAATTGTAAGGACAAGCCAGTGACTTTAAACTGTTCATGGGATTTATCATCTGAATGCTGCTGCAAAATACATTCTAATAGCCTCAGCGCTTGGTAGGCATTAAATAGCTATCGGAAGAGATTTCAGGAGTAACCTTGTCAGATTCTAACAGAGGTTTCACAGCACAGAGGTTTCACTGGAATTGCCTCGCGCAGGTGTGAGCAGCTGCATTGTACGGCCTTGCACAAGTTACTGCATCCTTCCCTGGCTCTACAGGACATCAAAAACTCCCCTTCATGTTCCTGCAGGAGACACATATCACCTCCCCTGTGCTTCACTGCCCTGAACTCCCTTTTACCTCCGTGCACAGCGGGGAGCGCCGGGGAGCACTGGAGAGCTACAAGACCTTGAGCGGCTTCAGTTTCACCCTGGACGGAAACCATGCAGGTTATCAGTCCAAGCGAACGAGAAACTAATCATTTGGCCCTGAGACACTCCAAGCGACGTCAGCTGAAAGCATGGTTTAACAGAGGATTTTGTACATGCGTTAAAAACTGCATCTGACAAGAAGTCTGGACTAATTCTTCAATGGAGACATAATCTGACACTATGAAGAAGACACTAGTAACTTAGTGCTTTAATAGCGTAATAGTACACTTGGGAGAAAGAAGAAGGAAAATTAAAAAAAAGGGAGAAGAAAAGGGAACAGGAAAAGGGCAAAGGAAAAGAAAAATGCAAAAGGAAAAGGGGAAAAGGGAAAAGGAAAAGGGAAAAAGAAAAAATGGAAAAATGAAAAGGACAAGAGCAGGGGAGAAAAAAAGGAAAAGGGAAAAACAAAACAAAACAAAACAAAACAAAACAAAACAAAAAGAGAGTACACTCTTCCCTCCATCAAAACTAACAGTTGTGACTGGCATGGAGAAAATAAAAAAAGTTTAGAATTACGAAACTGTGATGTCTGTAGCTGTTCACTGCACCCACTGTGCCTGTTTTTCATTGACTATAATTCACCAATATGAAGGACTCAATTACAATAATCAATGATGTTTCAAAATATAAAATGAAAATTCACAGTAGTAATTATAATTAGAGCTACATGAAAAAAAGCACAAATTCATACTATTTGGTCTTATTATATTTTGAGTCTGTAAACATATGGACAAGCAAATCCGCAGCATTTGAAATAAATCCTCATAACTACATCAGTATATAAGAACTGAAATGAAAAACATTTCTATTAATCCCTAAACCATACAAGTTACGGAAAAAAAGCTTCATCAAGCTCCTATGAAAATTGCATATAGCCTAAGTTTTTATCAAGACCCGAAACACATTGCACAAGAGAAACATAGGAGAGAAAGACTATTTCTCACAATAATTTGGAAATATTTGCTACAAACAAAGCACTGAGAAAATCGTAGAGAAAGAAATTACAGTTGCTAACACTGGAAATATTTTCAGTGTGTCTCAGTGATTTAGCCAGGGAAATAGAAAGGAACTGACAGATGTTTTTACTGATGAGGAATAATGAGAGGCAGGACTGGATCTGAATTCCTGTGGAGTACAATCATTTTTGTTTGAAGAGAGAAAAAGAGTAAATCTTTTCATACTATATACTCTTTTATCAGGTAAGTTTGACAACTAATTGATAACTTTGATTTTAACACTGATTTTGGGTGAGTACCCCAGGTCAGTTGATTCAGGCCCTGGGTGTTGATGGCATTGGAAGCATTGCCAACAAAGTTGGTAAAAGGGTACCAAGTAGGCAGTTATTAAAGCAAAAATCTGCGTTACCTTATATAAATGTTACAAATGAGCAAACAGAAAAATCCTACTGAAGACACTGTGAGCTTCCTCTAAAGGAGACTACGTTTAGACTTCTAGGTTTAGAAGTTACCAGCAAAGAGGTGAGAAACGGATGCCTGCAGAAAGTATAAAATGAAGAAACAAAAGGGGCCAAAACCCAAACTGCAAAGCACAGTAAGAAAGAGGGCTTGTAGGGGGGAAATTTTCAAGAAAGGTCAATAAAGAAATGGCGGGAGCAACAGGAGAGCCAAAAAAGGACTCCATTCTGAAAGCCAGGGACTAAGGGTACCAAGCAAGAGGAAAGGAAAGTCGCCCATAAAATGAAAGCCGGCCAAAAGTTTGCATGGCGTTAGGACAGACTAAAACCCTGACACTGAGCCAGGGGAAGGCGGTTAATGGCTTTGCTGAGAGCAGGCGCTCTGGAGCGGGGAGGGTGGCGTCTGCCAAAGGCACGCGGGGCGGCACGGCCTAACGTGCTCCGTCCTGGTGCTCACACCGCGCTCGCCGTTGGAACGCGTGCCCTGCAGCACCGCGTTAAGCGACACGATTAACAGCTGCTAGCAGTTGTGCTCATTTCCCTCCTTCTGTCAGGTCCTGCAAAAACAGTTAAGGAAGATCTTAAAAACAGGCCTTTTCAAGATAGGAAGGTGCTTAATGGATATTGAGGTTAATACGCATCCCACTGAATTAGGTCGAGGCTAAATCACCTTCCTCAGGATAAATTTCTATTTATGCTGAGGCTACAGTGTTCATTGCAGGTAATACTATGAAATAGTCCTTGAAAGGCTAGGAGTTGCAGTCAGTAATTTTATTAAGTCCAGGTAGTCTGCCTGCAGCTTACAGCAATTTTGAACGGATGCATTTTAAAGTTGGCATGGATTCCCGTTGAATGTTTGAGGCTTGATTTTTCTTTCATTTACAACTAGTTGACCCTTATGAGACACCCATTACTCTCAGTACCTACTCCTGATTTAATTCTGTAAAACAAAGAAGAGTCAGATTTTCAAAATTATGCCCAAATTCTTCCAAATTGCTTACGGTGATAAACTCTAAGCAGTGACAGTTGTGTTTGGAAGTATAGGAAACAGTATTTCCATATATACATCTTAAAATACATGAGCTGGACAATGGGAGATTGAGATTAAGATTTGTCTTACCTATGCCATGTAGATTGAGCCATCCTAATGTGAGATAAGTCTATGTCCTCTGCTGTCATAAAGAAGACATTACGTGCATTTAAAGCTCTCCAGATTACTAGGGACAGCAAAATCATGAAAGTTTTGCTCACTTTTTGCACTGTAGGCCTAAGGGAAATTATCTAGACCAAACTCTGATTACATTTCTCTGGAATTGCCACAATAAGATTTATTGCCACACCTAAGAGATTGACCGCCTACTACCTGTGATGCATCTTCCAGTGGTTCAAAAGCTGATTGTGCTGGAATGGATATGGTATTCCTATTAAGTTATCATCACTGTAAATTAACATGTACTCTGCTTGGACGAGTCTTATTAATCAGTAAAAATTCTCATCTACAAGAAAATAATTGCACTTACCCCCTAAAACATAAAAATACTTTCTGAATGTCCTCACTATGTGGTTTTACAGACAGAAAGCCACAATTTTAAATTACATTACAGACTGTAAGCTTTCTGATATCTTTATTATGTGATTATATAAACATGATATCATGTGTCAAATTACAGGGCAACAATGATTTTTTTTTCCATATTTGGTTTCAATGTAGAACAATGATGCGTACTACTACTAAATGTACCTTTAACCCTGGATCCAAAACTGGGATATGTATCTCACTGCAGGCATTTCACTCCTTCACTTCACACCACTTTTTAGAAAGGTGAACCAACCTGAACCAACGATAAGCTTGGGGGCTACAGACTTTGTAATCATCTTCTTCCCCTTTATTCAAACAGTGAACCCCATCTCAGTTCATTGCCCCATAAAATATCAGCAAAGTGACGGTCCAGTGAAAAGGACAGTAGTGATGCTTCTAAAAAGCCTCCCTCTGCTCCTCTCCAAAGGCAAGAGAACAGCATTATGATTGTCTTAGGGATCAGCAAAATGTGTGCGTGGCTGCATGGAAATAGTATTACAGGGTGTGGGTAATTGCTTAGTTGTGCCTTTCAGTTAACGAAGCTTAGGCTTGTTTTTATTTTATCTTTTTGCTTTGTTTTGTTTAGCCATGCAAGTCAGCTTGAATGTTTCTCTTCTGGGAGAAATTTTCCAAGTATCTCAATCTTCGGTTGCTTGTATTAAAATAAAAGTGATATTGATAAGGAATCCAGCCCAGGTAGAAAAGATTAAACTCATCCCTGGAAGTCACATAACTGCCAGCTTTATCACTTACTAAAACAGAACCATTCTTGTAACTAGATATATTAATAGGCAGTTACCGAAGGAAAGATATTGAAAATTTATGTATCCTCTTATCATTGAAAGAAGCTCGTTCCAGCCTTTCTGGGTTGATAGCAGCTGAAATATCCATATAGCACACAACTTAGTAGTAACACCTTTTTTTTTTTTTTTCTTTTTTCTTTTTTTCCATCAGTTACATCCGAAAGAGAAGGAATTCTAACTCAGACAGAAGCATTTAAACTGTGCATAGTAGTCTTTATAATACATTTATTGCTGCAAACTTACCAAGGGTAAAATACTTTAAAAAATAAAATCAAGAGGTTTTATTATTCTGACAAAGTTCATATACATAAAGGACAATCAGCAGGGATTCGACAGTGATCTGCTCTGTGGGATGGTTCTAACATTTCCGGCACAGTATATTCTAATATACTAGCAAAAGAAAGCTAACAATTGAGTTTCTAAAATAAAGCATGTTTCCAGCATTAATATCTAGCTCTATTTCTCTCAGCTGTCACCTGAGATAAGGAAAAGAAAGACTTGCACTCATTTTTCTCCTTCTGACAGGTGCTGCTCCACAACAGGCCAGCTCTGCCGCCGCGGTTTGACACCTCCTCGTCAGGCAGGCTGCTTCCTCGGCACGCAGCAGCTGCTGCCGCAAAGAGCAGGCTGAGCACTAACGGCACCAGCACCGCCGCTACAGCAGTGACCCAGGAGGAGATTCGCCAACTCTGATCACAGATCCTATTGAAGGTCAGTAGAGGTTAGGTCCCTAAATTATGATCTTTTTAATGTATCTTCAAAACATTAATTATCTTTTCTCTACCTTACAGTGAATTTAAGGAAGAATACAGAATAGAAGGAGTTGGGGTGGGGTTTTGCAGCTGCTAAATGCAGTTCTTTCCTGGTTCGTATTCCTTGCACCCTTTTCCAAATGCTTTATAAAGCTTTGTTTAGGCAACACGACTCCATGGTGCAGGGAGGGCTGCCTCTAAACACTCTAAAAGGATATTTCTTTTTCTGTAGAGGTAATATGATGATTTATTAATATTAACAGCTTAGACTTGGCCATTTGGATCATGTATGAGGGCAGACATCTTTCTTTAGAAAATCCTGTCCTTGGTACCTGAAACAAAAAGTGCACCAAGCACAAGAAATGACAAAAGGGACTTTCCCCCACTTTTGTCACATGCAGGGTTCTATGGGTCTACTCTAAGAGACAAATTTTAAAGATGTATTAATTAATTTAAAAACAAAATTTAAAAGGTTTTTCACAATCATTAAAAAAACAAAGAGCCTTGGAAGACAGCTAGGAATTTCTGGACAGTTCTTCATTTCAGACATGTTCTGGCTATATCTCCTCTGATGGTAGTTTCAAAAGGAGAGCCTAAAAGAGACTATAAAATATTTATTACATGGGAAAAGACACAGAAAAGCCCAGGTAAACTATTTGGTCACCTTTCTTTGTGTTACTGAGACCACAAGTGTAGCTGGCAAAACATAAGTTCAACTTGGACCCAATATACCTGTGTCTGCTATTGCAATTTTCCTTGTACGAAATCTTGGCAATGTTTGCTATGCCGCTTTTTGTCTTCCTCAATAAAGTCGAACCTACTTGAGAGCACAGAAAAAAGTCACAAAGTTTGCGGCAAAAAAAGTGACTGCCCAAAACACCAAGGATATAATCCTACCCATTTCATTTAACTCAGCAGCACAAGTCACTTAAGAAAATATATAATGTGGCCTGTGCGCTTCAGTTTCAACAAACCAGTCTGTACTTCTTGCCTCTGCTTAGCAAACAGCACAACTTAACCAAACCTCAATTTATGGCTGTGTGGCAGCCTGCTTCATTTGCTGTCAATCATGCAGTCCCTAAGGAAATTAATCATAATCATAATTTTGCACAGTGACTCGGCAAAGTCTTTGTCATTAAAAAGTTTGCTTATCGTTGTTAGTATGGCTGTTGAATTTTTACATATGGCAGCCTGTTCTGTGATGGTATGGGGAATTGCTTGCTTCAGATCACTAGCCAAAGTGCCAATTCACCCTTTTGGACTCCTCTGTTAAAATAGCTTCCTGATGTTGATTAATTAAAACACACTTTATGTCATGTGAGGGGTCCCTGCAGCTGCCCCAGGAATGTTACATACTTGTGAATGGAAGGCAAAACACTGAATCGTCTCACCTAATGAAGGAAGAGGTTTTCTACTTAGATGGCAAAGCTACAAACCCAGCTTTGAGACCCCTCCTTTTTAGCGTTTGGCATTTTTTGCTGAAGTGATCCGGTTAAAAAGCAAAAAAAGAAGTCAGAGACCCGTGGCACTTCCCCACGTGCTTGGCTTGCCCTGCTAGACTGCTCAGCTTCCGCCCCAAGCTGGTGAATGGCAGCACGTAAGGATGCGGCGGCTGCCCCCCAAAGCGGCCCTTGCACCCCGCTTTGCAGGCAGACCACAGCAAAGTGGCACAGGGTGAAGCAGCCACCAAAACCAGGGCTGCAGCACACAAATACAGGACCAAACGGGCAAGGTGGGACAAGCAGGCAGCCCAATGAAGCCTCGTGCTGGAGGGACACAAAATCGAATCTCCCGTCTTAGATGGTGGTGCATTCTTGTGCTTATTATATTTCTTAATTTATTATGATGGACGGATGCAACGGTGCCAGAATGAAAGAACTGAAGCAGTAGCATAAAAGACACGAGAGAAAATGTGTGTGTGACTCCTTTAAACCTCACATCTGGTGCAGAGGAATTTACACTGTTCCTCATCAGAATTTTCTGCAGTAGCTTAGAGGGGAAAACTGCATGCAAAAACATTTCAACAAGTGTTTCTCAATTGAAAGGTCAGAGAAGAACCAAGCTGCTTTCAAGACTATCAGAACAGATTCCCAGAGTGAGTGAAACATCAATCAAAATAAAGAGTCCTAAGAACACAGCCGAAAATTGTTTGCTTGCAATTATTCCATTTATTTTTGTGATGCGCCTTTCTGCTGACACATTTCATCCAAAAGGATGCTCAATATTTATTGCAGAGATGTAATACAAAGAATATGGAATACTCTTTCAATGAAAGCTACGGAAGCACACAGTAAAAATACCCCAAATAATTATATAAGGTAGGCATCACTACTGGGAATCTTTACTTCCCTAGTCCTATCTGCTATCCAATGACCAAATGGAAGAAACAGTTAAGGTATGGGTTTGGAATAAATCTTGTAGTTATTAGTAACCTAAGCAAGAACAAACAAAAAGTACAGAAACCAATTTACCAGGGGGAAGGGGAAACCTATTTAAAATAGATTACTTGTATTCATCATTTAGAATATGCAGGTCTTTCTGCTTTGCGGTCTTCACAGTTATCTTCATTAACAATTCTAAAATATATAAATATATATTCATGCCTTAGAGATATCTTCCTGAAAATACAGAAGTACATGCTTCATACAAACATGAGCAAGCATTCAGGTTATTATATAAACTACCTAGTTCAAATGTGTACATATATATTCATTTAGAAATTGTAGCTGTGTATTTGGATTAGGTAACTGTCACACTTTGCATATGTAATTATCCATTTTGCTCATAAAAAAAAATGTACATTTTATTTTTAGTGAAATAGAGAGTAGATAATACTCCATAATTATCTATAAGTTATTTCTGCCAAAGCCTAATAGTGCAAATATGAACACCCATGAATGATTTTAATCACAAGTGCAGTACTTCCAAGAAAAGAAGTTACTCACACAGTAACACTTGCCCAGACAAGTCTTTCAGCAAGGAAAACACAGCTGATCTAAACGGGTCGGCACTGGCCTCCACATTTTCACCCACATAGGCATATCCACAATTGTAGAGAAATAAACTGCCAAGCAGTTTATGAATATTGCATATTCAGGCATTTTAATACTTCTGCAGATTTATAGCCAAGGAGAAGAAATTAAAGATGAAGAGAAGTGTCTGCCCTAATATTAACTCTATCGCCTGATTTTGCTGTTGCTGATGAGGAAAAACAATCTTTTTTCAAAAAGCATTTGATTTTTGAACCCTCTAGCTTTGGCAGAGCCTAAGCAAGCTTTTTCATGTATTTGAATTCACAGAACTTCTTGCACAAGATGAATTTCTAGCATCTTCTAAGGATGCTCATGTTAGCCTCAAATTAAGCAACCCTTTTCTCCCCCTCTGCCAGTGCTTCCAAGTTTCCAATTAAAACGAAACATTGGGAGCAAAGGAGGCTGCTCTGTAAGACACCTAGCTTCCCATACTTAGCACTGCCAGAGAGAACTGTCAGTCATTCCTAAGAACTTTATTTTCTGAAATGCTGCAATGTTTGTTCTTTTTCCTCCCTATTCATGAAAACCAATGAATATTTGGGCAGCTGAAAGATAAAAGTGAATATTCAAAGCATGCAGTGCTCTCTGTATAATTCCAAAAAGCAGCTGTATAGGCCATTCTATCATCTAACCAAAACAAAGCTGCCAAATACTTTGCTGAGCATCTGGTGAAAGTTCAGAGCTATTACTGAGGACTAGTTGATAAACCTGAACCTCAGTAAACTGGTGTGATGATATCAGAGTGGCAGCAGCTAGCAGAATTAACGTCAAGAAAATACACAACCTTTTTCTGAGAGTGTGTGCCTGCTTATTATGGACATTTGCAATTTGAGAATATTCTATCTCTAGCTGCTTTTAGAGAAACAAACTCATATGATGTTTAGGGGGGATTTTTTGTTGCTGGATGGCCATAAGACTGCAACCATCTGCATTAGTTGCATTACTTTCTACAATAATCTCCTTTTAGTGCCACCTCAAAATAAAATGCCATCATGTAATGCTGCATGTAATGCCAACTGAAAATAGTCCAGAGAAGGAAGCCTCCACAAATTGAGGAGGTTTGCTTATTTGATACTATAGCGTCTGTAGACTTATCATTCTGGGTGTTACTCTGGTTTCCAGGTTAAGTTTAATTACTGGTGTGGTATCCTCTGTGTAACTTCTAAACTCCTTAACCAAAGTGACTGAATTTCTCCTCTGCAACATCATGCAGGTGCAATTATTTGACAAATATGACAAGATGCAAAGACTTGACAAACATACAGTTTGTTTTATAGAAAGATGTGCCAAAAATATACTTCTGGCAATGGAACATATATCTGAAAACTTGTCTTTATTCCTTTGTCTTAAAGAGAAAATGCTCATTTTGTTTGACAGTATATTACTGATTTGAATAACCGGAGTGAAAGAAAAGGGGAGAAAGATAGTAACCTTAGTAACCTTTGTAGAAGAAACTCACTTGGAACACACAAGATCACTGGCAGATCTCCTCTGACGTTTTCAAGAAGTGTTCTACTCTTTGGGTTCTCTTGCTCCAATTATTTTTAACATATCCCTACTATCCCCACTACTACTTCCTATTGCTTGTATTTATTTCTACTGAATTCCCATTCCTTTCCAAGGAGCCATCATTCCTTTAGTTTCAATATCAATATTTGGAAAATTTTTAATGATAAATGACTTCAATTATTGAACACTGGATGGCAATTACGATTTACTATTTGCATTACCATTTTAGCTAATAATTTTCACTCATATCAAGGCTTGGTTTTCCTCAGCGGTGAAGACTTGAAGTTGCTTGTGTGATAACGTGGAGGTGTGGAATGGCAGGGAGCACTCGACAACGGTTGTACTCTCTTGATTTGTAGACCAATGCCTCATCCCCTGGATCATGTTACATTGCCATGAACAATTCCCCTTATGCGATTTGCAATGTTTGATTAATTTTGCATAAGCCATTTACAAATACTACCCTAAATCTTATAAAACTGAGACTGCAAGGTAATTGCTGCAATTTGATTTTAATGTATTTCTCTCAATTCCTCTTTGAAAGCATATGGAATCTGTATTGAAGAACAAATCCTGAAATCTATCAATGATTTGTGCAATATGATTATCACATATAAAATTCAGAACAACTAGAAGATAGAAAGTCAAAATAGAATATAGATTATCCAGCATTGGTGCCTAATATTAGGGAGAAAAATATTTAGTAGCAAAAAACATACTCCTTATTATCATTGAAATGGACAGAATGATGCCTAACATTTTCACTGATTTAGCCTTTAAAAGGCTTGTATGTTGTATTCGACAGTGTAATGTAATTACAATTACACTTTTTTTTCTCTATCCAGCACTTTTGTACACTGAAAACAGCACTATATAAGTTTATAAATAATAATGTGGCAGCTAATAGGGCCACAGCCATGTTTCTATATTACTTTAATGTATCCTATGCTATTAAAACCATGCAAAGCTAGTAGCATTAGGGAAAAAAAGAACAAGATTGGCTTTCCCTACGTGCAATTCTGTGAAGCTTCAAGATCAGGCTAGGTGTACTGATTGACACTTTATGGCCACTAGTTTGGGAAAACTAGATCACTGAAGAAAGTCCAAAGTAATTCTGGAAAACCTGTATATAACACTACACCATTTTTCATCCCATACCTACAAAGAGTTTTCCAGATGTTTTTACTAGGACTAAATCTCCTGTATTCTTACTGTCCTCTATACAGACAAATCAACTGCATAGGGAGTAAGAGATAAATTATAACAAATATATTTAAGAAACTCCAGAAGCATCTTCTCTAAATATAATACTATCTAAATATATAGTATGAAAAAATCTAGTTTCTCACAGTCTTTCAGGAGAGAATGTCAGTGTGAGTTATAGAATCTAATAACTCGCATTCTCCTTTTCCAATTCCAAGGGAAGAAAGGAACCATTTCAGAAGACATAAGATACAGTTGCAGCAGTAAGACCACGTGGCCCATTCTTAGGAAAACCACTCACAAGTGAACATCTACAGGCAACTCTAAGACTTTGAGAAGGACTCTTAGACTAATCTACCAAAGTATTATTACACCAAACAGTCCTCATGAGAAAGCTATGGCTTTCTGAATTAGAAGGTTTCATGGAAAATCTCAACGTATTTATGAGTACAACTTCAAAGTTTTCTATGAACTGAGGAGCATGTACTGTAAAACAAACATGAACACATCCTGGTTGTCTTTGCCCTTGCTTCCCCTGATTTGTTTTCATCTATAATACTATATTCTTACTTCTACTGATGGATATCAAGCTTAAGGCATCCACACACCATAGTGTTTCCTCAGATATTAAAGTATATTTCCAGTGGATGCATGAGTCTGTGAAATTCATTAGATGACTTCTGTTGAATAATGGTCTGATTTTCTGGTTTAGCCCTACTACATCGTCCTTACATGGGCCAGACTCAATTTATCTGATGAAAAGCCAATACTGCCCAAAGTCTGATTGCCATCAGCCTGACATAACAGCATCTTTTTTTTTCTTTTTTTTTTTTAAAAAAAAAGAACTCCAAAGAACAAATCTGGCAATAAAGATTTTTCCCTTTTTCCGTCTTATTCGGTATTTTATCAGCTTAATTTAGAAATAATGCAGTATTTTGGAAGTAAGCTTAGAATCTTTCAGCTGAATATCATTAACATCCATTATAAGGAAAAAAGACAGGTATTCCACTTTATATATATTTCCTCATATGATCAGGCAAAGCAAGAAGGTTAGTGCTCTCTATAGGTTTGGTAAACACAGCATTAAACACAGTATTAGGACATAGCAGGAACCCACCTAGGAGACGGTGACTGTGTTTGCAAAACCCCATCTAAACAATTCAGCAACAATTTTTTTGAGTTGCATCTGAAATTGAATCTCACTATTAATTCTTCCAGCTTTTACCCATAGGATTTATTTTCTTCCCTGGCAAATGAAATATGCTTTTTCATTAGCTCAGAAATCACATCTCACTTAGCCATGGTAGCCTTCTAGTATTTAATATATATATATTTTTTAATTAGTATTGCACAAAGTTACTGTCAGAAAAATTCTTCCTGTTGTCTTCATACTCTAGTTCAGGCAGCTTAGAAGGAGATTTTCGTCAGTGACCTATACAACAGTCTCACAAACAAGGTGTTGAAATACAGTCTAGGTATTTAATTGGCATACGCTAGTTAACACATTGTGCCCAGAGTATTTCAGGTACCGGATCTTAGCTGTTCAAAGTTTTCAATAGCAACTTGTATGACTGAATGGAGAATACCCTTTTCACATTTAAAACTAACCTTGCAGGAGATTACAAATGCCTATGGGACAGGATCAGAATTGACAAGTTAGTGCCCATATCAACCAAACAGAGGGAAAAAAAAAAAAAAAAAAACTTTGAAAAAATCAAATGTATTCTAAAAGTGAGAATAACTGACTGAGGCAGGAGAACAGCATAAATAAAAATTTGAGTATCACCCCAAATTAATTCATACTATCCATGAATCTTTTTGAGGTATATTCCAACGTGGCATATGCATATCACATGCAATACTGAGGGTAATTATTCTGCTCTATCTCCTGCTAAGGAGTACTCATCTGGAATATTCTGTCTAGTTTTGAATGAAGGAAAATATAGATAAATTTGAGGCTTCAAAAAAAAAATGCATCTTTTACTAAACATGAGCTAATTATCTGCACAGAAAGACCTGAAGATTTAGATTTTTTTCCCATTAGAAAAGAGGTAAAGGAGAAAGATACTATGAAAAGCTTCTCAGATCATTATTCAGTTCTTAATGTCCACTGGAGAAAAGGCTGAAAGAAATCAGATCTCCTGCCAGAGCAGAAGATAGAGAATTTGTTTATAACAGTAGAAAATGGATATTCCATGGAATAAATTGCCTGCAGGGTACAGAATCCTCATCTTCAGGCATTTTTTAAGAACAAGCTAGACAAATATCAGTCTGGATTAGGTTCAGCATATTTGAGCCTGCCATGGATGAGAGATTTGATTAGGTAGCCTCTTGAGGTGTATCTACTTCTCCATTGCTATAGCAGTCTTCATTCTGACTTTTCTTAATCAAATGAAGCCTTAAGCTTTTCAGTTCTTCTTTATCTCCTGACAGACTTGCATAGTATTTAATCTACTTTTCCCTTTCTAATAGTTATGTTTTAAAAATCCCCTGTGCTTACCAAATTTAAACACCTTCCCTGGCTTTCTCAGGTAATTTGAGCATCAAACTACTTCTCTCCAGAAGTGGAAGTAAATAAAACCATTGCTGGGAAGTGGAAAAAGAATTAACACAATGTACAGATGACATCATTTACTAAGGACAAATAGCTTATTTACCAAAAAATTATCTTAAAAGACACTACCACCACCATCACAAGTCTACACCAAGGGGGAAAAACTTCACCTTGAAATCACTTGTCCCAGAAGACTGAAATTTCGGTTCCTGAAAAATAAAACTTCTTGAAATAAAGACAGAAAATTAGA
Organism: Nothocercus julius; assembly: GCA_013398735.1. Lineage (NCBI taxonomy): Eukaryota > Metazoa > Chordata > Aves > Tinamiformes > Tinamidae > Nothocercus > Nothocercus julius. The sequence goes on along the minus strand of VZSV01000055.1, from coordinate 1,103,374 downwards.
TGGCATTACCCATGAAGCAATCCTTCTCATGGCTACTGAATTATTTTGGATATTATTTCTGTTGCTTCATGAAATATACCTCTTTTTTTCACATAAGTTGGCAAAACCACTAATATCAATGCAAACACCAGCCAACTAGTCAAATAGAAATTGAGCTACATGCTGTTTTCTATCAAAATACAGATTTCGTTCTAATAGTACTTTATACAAAAAGTTTGATTATCATCTTTTTTTTGTTCTTCTGTCATCTTCACTATATGATCCCTTTTTCTGTACTGTAAACAGAATAAAATATTTAGTAGAAATGGAAACCTTAGCATCTAACGAAAATGTACTAAGACTACTTTCTCCTAGCCAATCTTAGTCATTTTCTCCAATCTCAATAATTAAGAACATTAAATGTATTTTACTAATACATGATATTCAACAAGTACAAAAAGAGTAGTGCTAAATAATTGATATGAATCAGAACATGTCTATTTGAAAGAAGACACATACATATATACACACACCCCACAACTCCTTTTTTCTCTTAAACTTGATGATGTAAATATTTGCAAAGATATTTAGAACCAAACCAAATACAAGAGGAATAAAACCAAGTAGAAATTATAATAACAAAGGTTCGATCTTTTTTTAGCTATAAGTTTGATTTGTGATTAAGCTTCTAATCAGTATTTGTCGAAATGTCGATATTTTGTTAAAATACAGACAAATCTTTGCTTGTGGCACTTTGTTGCTAGGCTATAGATAGAATAGAAAGGGCTTTGCTAATGTCATTAAACTGTAATTTTTTAAGGGTATTATCAAAGAAAAAGTAAATAAACATTGAATATGTATTCAAATAAGTTATTTGAAAGTTTAAAGAGTTTAAAGAAGTTTAAAGAAAATAAAGACACAGAGTTTAAAGTTTAAAGAGTTTAAAACAGAGTTTGAAGAAAATACAGACATGTTGAAATGACTGTCTCAAATCCCATTCTCCAGCTATATTGACTGCAAAAATAATCAGCTCTGTTAAACTCAGTTACTTTGTTGCATTAAAGTGATGCATCCTTGACTGTCACTGGTGACGAGAAAAGTGCTCTGATGTACACCCAGACTACTTTAAATACAGGCAAATTTGAAAGTCACTTATATGATTTCTGTAAGAAGCTTATTACAGCAAGCACCAGGAACTAGGGTTTAATATAACTCTCATACTTTGTGTACAGCTTATCCTTTCTATACAACTACTCTTTACCAACCTGAAACAGCTCTTTTCCATCCTTTTCTCCATATTTATTTCCACTAAGTAGGTACTCCAGCACACTTCCAGAAATTTGAAGGCAATTATTCTGCGGAATCATATAAAGTGTGGGCTGGGCCTATCTATGCTGGAAAGCGAGCAAGAAGGTCTCTTACTGCACAAAATAAATAAATTTTATTATTACACTAGTTACCAAGCTCCAACTCAAAATTAGAGGTGTGTGCATCTCCCCATCATCATTTTGTCTAGCAAGGTCTCCCATGTGTGGAAGCTTCTTTTGATTTCTAGCTTAAAGCTTCCTACATGGAAGTGGTCTACATGGATTACAGTGGTCTACATGGATTTGCTTTTGTCTTTTGCCAATTAATAATAGTTGTTTGTTTTTTTCCTTCAGCCCTATCAAAGTCAATTTCATTGATAATTTCCCATAATTGATTTCAATAAAATGAATATGCTGTAAATATAATTGTGCAAGACTAAATCCTCTAGGAAGTGTTGAAGATCAGTTCTAACTTAAATGAATTGTAAGCCCATAGGGAGTTAAGGAGAATGACCACAGTAACGACATCCAGTAGGAATGTCATAAGTAGTCCCACAGTAGACTTGGAAGCCCCTGTTGAAGGTTGCACCTGGGACAGACTGAAAGATTTAATAGCAAAGAAATATGCCATTTGTGTTTGTAACAAAGGTTAAAGGAGACACCGAGGGTATCATTGCCATTCAGAGCAACTCTCTGGTCTATGCCAAGTTTAAGCTATGTTCATGTTGTTTCTTCTCTCAGAATATGCCACAAATCCAGTAAAAGAAGAGTAGCGCGAGAGCACAAGGGTCGCAAATATCCACACATTTATATGCCTGGTGATAGGATTAATGTGGAGAATTAATCCAGATAGAAACTAGGCACTACTTCATATTATCAGAAAATGAGAAAAAATAGATGCACATATCACACATGGCCGAGCAGGGAAAAAATCCTGTTTTCAAGCTAAAGGCTGATTTTAAATGAAATTAAAAAGGGGACTGAAGTGGAATATAAAATGAGATACCTTTTCAAAGTTTATTATGATGCCAATACTTATGGCTTATACTGGTTTATAGATGTAATGTTGCCACCGGCTATATCCACATTTAATGTCTTCAAGAAGTCCCCCAAAAACTTGTAGAGGCATTTCAACACTACATAGAAAATGGTGACAAAACAGCAGATGTAAACAATTCAAAGCTGGAATTTGAAAATCAGGGAAAGCAAATAAGAGTTCAGAGCATTTTTTTTCCTGGTCCAAGTTTACATCTAATTAAAACATCACTGAGTGCCTGGTTGTAGACAGGAAACAGGCACCCAGGGGCAAGGTAATAGGAAGTCAGAATACTGAGTGCTCTCATTAAATGCACTCACCTGCTTGTCTGAGCAGGGCTCAGTAAAAACAAGTTCTAAGAAATATTGTGACAAACCGAAGGAAGAGTGTAGGAGTGACAAGACAGCTTCCCTGGCAAGCAAAATTGCTCTTATCAAACACTTTGCTTGTTTATTTTCTGCCAAGCTTGCTTGAAAGGACTTTGCTATCAACAAAGTACGAAAGCTACGAAAGCAAGAAGAATCCCAGCTAATAGGAAAGCCATAATAAAACATACTAAATGATTCCCCAAATTTTACTTTTAACTGTGCTTTTGACTCCTATGAACTGATATCCTTTTAAACAGAGCACAAAAAATAGGCAGCTCTCACATGGAACGCTCTGCAGATGTACCCACAGAGGCAGACACAGCTGTGCATAGCTGGCACAGATGTTTTAATTTTATTTTTGTGAGCTCTCAGTCAGATTTTAGGGGGAGATTACCCACAGCTGTTGCACACAGGAAAAAATAATGTACTGGCAGTAATCCGCATTTATAATGGGACTCATACCTACTGGCATTAAAGGGTGAGTTACTTGCTGCTGCAGGCAGAGAGGTGAACGCCTGTTTCTCCTGGTCTTCAGTCATTCCGACAATAGTCATTAAACATTGTAGCCCTAGGTGAATGTTTGTATAATATTATACTTGTTCCTAAGAGATTCTGCTATGACACCTTAGATGAAGAACAGTATCTGCAACAAGTCAGAAAGAAATTTCTCGCTACGGCACAGTATGACACAACTAAGTGTCCTATGGGTTTTTATACTATCATCTCAAACTTCTTCCATTGCTCTTTTTTTTTTTTTTTAAAATAACAGCAGATGGAATATAATTATTGTCACATACAGTGAAACCTGCATTTTTATATTGTTTTCATTCCTCTTGTCTCCTTTTAGTTTGAGTTACTATCAGTTAATCAAAGCCCTTGACATCCAGAGAGAAAGAAGTTCTGCTGGATTCATTTAAATTAGCACATATACCCTCCTACATTTTTCTGCCTTGGTGTTCAGGACAAGCTATAATAATAAAATAAAAAACAAAACAAAACAAAAAAATGCCTTTGTGCAATATCTATTTTTCCAGTTTAATTCTTATTCTGATCTCTCTTTCTGTTCTTGCAAAGCAAACCCATTTTGCGTGGCTTGGTTTTGTGGGTGGTGGGGAGGGAGGCCAACTTGTAACTCTGGGCTAGGCAGCAAGAGTGCACAGCTTGTGTAGCCACAGGCTTCAGGAATTGCAGTTCTCACTGTTTCAGTCACATGTTCCCAAGTTTTAAAGGCAGAAAGTACCACTGGGATTCTAACAATATTTCCTGCATAAAAGTGGAAGGAATTAATTTCCACAAAGTGATGCCTGTTTCAAATCTAGTTCTTGCAGTTGAACTAAAGAACATCATTGGGGAGCAATGGCTTTGGAGCTGGGCATAGGCAAGAGTGAGAACAGGAACATGAAGAAATCTGTGCTACTATGATAGTCATAGCCCTCTATTACCAAATTCCTGTTTTTCACACATATTTGTAAGTACACAGGTCAAATCACACTTGGGCTTTTTGGGAGAAGGGAAGATGGGAAGGGAAGTGGATTGATTTCCTGAAACCTTTCTCTAACAAGAATATCATTTAATCCTTAATTTACCCTTTGGACCTTTCTTTGTCACCAACCCATTTGTTCATCAACCTTCTGGAACTGAACACTCAGAGCTCACAAATACTCACTTAGCAATCCTACCAGTGCTAAGAACGAAGGCAATGCAGGCTTCCAAATTCTGCCTGATGCTGTCCTGCTAAGACACTCCAGGATCATCTCATCCTCTTCAGCCAGAATGTCACATAGCCAGCTTATGCCCAGTCATTATGATCGGTGATCCCCAAAATTACTGGAAGTCATTTATTCTGAAGATGCATTTCCCTATTCTGAAGTGTGGCATGCATTTTGCATACTTTTAGACAGATTAGAATACACAGTGTTAAACAGCATACATATACTTGCCCAACAATGATTTCCCCATTGAAAACTGCAGTTGTAATTCTACTTCTCAGCCAGTTTTACCTCAGTATATGTCCTGTTGCTTTTATACCAGTATAATTTCTTGATCAAAATAACACATAGTTCGAAGCTGCAAGGCATATGGAAATCTTGTTATATTACACTAACACTAATTCCATTACCAAATAAATTCACAATCTCAGCAGAAAAGATACTAAGTCAGACTGAAAAAATCAATTTCTATAAATACATGAAGACTAACTTTAAGGAGATACCCTTTTAAGTCTTTATTAATCATGGCCTATAAAAACTCTCAGTAGCTTCTACTGAGAAGAATTATAGAATAGCTGTAATGACTTAATTCCTGAGCTAATAATCAATAATACTAAAAGGTAAAGAATTTCAGAATTTATTAGTGACATGAAATTCTCATGCAACACGTGCATCAGGGTTTCTGTGTGATAACCAGAAAAAAGTCAGATACAGTTTTCTTCATATCTTGCTTATACAATATCATGCTGTATTTCATTTTTAATCTGAAAGCATGAACCCCTTATTTTCTCTGGCAGCAGTACATATATAAAAATTCAAAATGTGTACACAAAAGAGAATTACAGCTAAATATGGTCCCCAATCCTCCTCTAATGCAGGTTTTATTTTATTTTATTTTATTTTATTTTATTTTATTTTATTTTATTTTATTTTATTTTATTTTATTTTTATTTTACTTTACTTTACTTTTAAAATAAATCAATAGCGAGGAAGAAGCTGTCCATGTTCAAGACAGCTCTGAAATCCAGAATGCCATTCCCCATCCAGCCCGTTCTACCATTCTACTGTTTTGGCATACATTCCCAAGAATACCCTAACCAACCCAATAGCTTTTTACTTTCAGAAGAGTATCTCTGTCCTCCCACAGAGATTACAACAAACCCACAGTTGTAATCCAAAATCCCAAAACACCTCATCCCAAACCGAGAAGGTTTTCTCATACTCCCTGCTACCAACCCTGTATTCTGCTTCTCCTTTTAAGTCTCCCAGTCTTTGCAAATGCCCTTTCTGTTTCACGTGATCTGTTTCTCATGCAATACCATGACTTAATGATGGAATATCTCTTGAGAAATAAAAAAAAAATCCAACAAATAAAAGCTGCATAATGCATAATATCTACTCTTCTGCTCTCCACTTGGTTTCCAAGTACAGAAGTGCCCCTAGTGCCATAGCTGGGTGGCAAACAAATTCCAGTTCCAGCTGAGTCCTTTTGGAGATGGTTGACTGAATGCTTGCTACTGATCTCACCAACACTTTTGTTTTGCTGTTTCTTTCACAGAACCAGAGGTTAAACAGCAGCATGGAGTTCACGAGTGGAAAGACCTTCATAAAATCAGAAGGTCATGGTGTAACATGAGAAAGCATCACCTGTGCCTATGATTCCTATAAAAAAGGTGATATAGGGAAAAAAAAAAAAAAACAAAAACAAACAAACAAACAAAAAAAACTCTAGAGGGAAACCAAAGTGAAACTGAAGTCCAACAGGCATTTTCTGCATTTTCTGGCCAACCACAAGAGCTACAGATATGCCAGCTAAGGAGCAATAAGGAATAAGGCTGGGGAAACAACCCGGAAAAATCATCTTGATCTCTTCCTACTAACTCATAAAGATGAGTAAAATTCATGACTGTGCTAGTGCTCTAAAGAAATAAAAAAGTATTCCAAATGAACCCATTTTTAAAAATGCTAGCTCTGGAAATTGCTAAGCTATGTTTGTGACATCACTGTGATAGAGAATGAAATGTAAAACTGGAATTTTAAATGGACAAACCCTAGCAAACATCACAACTGTGGAATATCTGAAGGCACTGTTTTTACACAAAGCCATTTGATATCAATACAAGTAAAGGTTAAAGCTTAGGTCTACAGAAATATAGAGCACAGATAAAGAACAGTATTTCTATAGGATAGTCACAACTTTTTAAAAATATGTGTCAAGAATTAGGACTTTGGAATTGCATTAATTACAATTTTCAATTTATATATAAATAAGAAATGATACTCAAGTATGGAAAATTCAAAATATTATTAACCGAATACACTGAATCAAAGATGCTTAAACAACATTATTCTAGAAGTGGGTAATTTTCTTTCTATATTTTCCAAGCTGAGATCCTAAGGCATTGAATACTCTTGCATAATTAGCTATATATTTTGTCAAGCAGAATTTAGAAAATATATGACACTGAAATACTTTGGTTTACTTCACCATTTGAGACCTTCCTGCAAGTTTCCTAACGATGATCATCTTTCTGCGGCTAAGCACGATGTACGGATTACTGACATCTACTCTTTCTTTTACACTATAGTCTCTGCAAAGCAGCAAGTTGTAGGAACAAGGAGTTGTAACAATATTCAGCTCCTAAACTTACAGGTAAACTTACAGGTTCTAACAAGAGTACTCCGCTAAGGTCCCGTCTTCACTGTGTTTTCTCAAGTCAATTCTTTATAACTCTGCTTAAGAAAAAAAAAAAAAAAAA
>VZSV01000055.1:1013639-1089917 GCA_013398735.1 Nothocercus julius | reverse complement strand
AACCTTTCATGTGCATGGATACAGAAAACAATTGGAAAAAAATCCATATGAAAATAATCTCCTGCTTTTGCTTAGTGTGATGAAATTCTGACAAATGTTTGACACTTGTGAAGCACTCCTTTACAAAGCATTTTTAATTAACAGATTTTTTAAAGCTCTTGTCTACTGATGTGTTATTATGGAAGTACAACAGAAAATAAAGAATGTGTTTAACTGTCACAGGCGCTTGCCTAGCCCTAATTTATACAAGTGTTTCCTCATAATTTGTAGAGTGATTACCTTCCCATCACGTTTACAGGCTGGAAATGCTATTCTACTCATTATAGTCATGGGTATGTTAGCTTTAGAGAGAAGTCTTAGAGGGAAGGCTTCCTCACAGAGGAAGGAGAACAGGAATACAGGCTTTTATACTTCTATAGCTTTAAACTGGTGTCTTAGGCACTAGGCTGTTCTTTTCTCTCTTTGTCAGCATTGACTATCACCCCCTAGCAGTGGGCGGCAGTTGAGCTCCAGGTTACATAGACAGAGAGGTTGAAGGCACATGTCCCAGTTCCCAGACTCTGAAAATCATCTTGTCTCAATAACTGGTAAAGAAAAAAAAAAGCTGTAATTCTGTAATTTACTTGGAGGTTCACTCTTTTATCTTAAAATAAATAATTGCTATATAAAAAAAGGGGAGGTAAATCATTGCCTCTTGGCAATCAATAAAGGATTACAATGTCTCCAAAGCCTGTTTGGTTTTATCCACTTCCTTTCTCTTGATTTTTTGTGTTTTGTCCCTGCCCTTAACCTACAGCCCAGAACAAGAGTAAACAGCTGCTCGCAGGGCCAGGAACACCCAGCAGACCGGGTGCCCTCGCTCCGTAGGCAGGTGAAGGGCACGCGTTAGGCACGCATTCCTCTCGGCAGCATCCCAGAAACCTGCAGCCTCAACCCGCTTTTCAATTTAGCAGCACCGCGCTCTAACCAGCGATATGTTACTGAGCCAGCTGGTCTCCTTAGCCTTTTACCCTCTTATAATCTTTTAGTGCTTAACAGCCACCTCATCTACTCTTGGCTGCAGTAACCTGTGAATGCGTGTCATGTCTGTTGTGTTCTCTCACGTTGCCTTAATCTTCTTGTTGCAAAGAGGGAACTCACGTCGGTTAGCACTCAAAAACAAAGTGATTTCATGTTGCACTTAAGTCATGGGAAAGGAATCTGCAGGTTAAAGAATGTGAACTGTCTCCGTGGCATAGTCAAAAATAAAACAAAAGCAGAGCAAAGAAGAGATACACAAACCTAGTAAGTTAAAATTTACAGCTCCTCATTAGAGAAGCTCATTTATAAATATACATATACAATATACATTTGCACACTTATGTATACAGACAGCATGTCAATCAAGCTGCACAAATGCGCACTTGTTTGCACACACAGACTTGCACGCGTATGCAGTCAGAGAAGGACAAAATGCCTAACATTAACCTTGCCTTTCTTCTATAACTAGAGGATGTAGTTGTCCTAAAATGATTTGGCTAGAATGATTATCACAGTAAGAACTGAATAGTAAAGATGGAGTGGGAGGCAGAGATTGAAAAGTTTGAGCAAACCTGAGCTCAGAATACGGAAATGAAAACAGGCTATTTGCCAGTTAAGCAGCAGACTCTAGAGAAAAATATGGCGAGGCATTTGCATTAGATGTGCATTAAAATTTTTGAGCTTTTCAGGATGTAGAAGGCAGAATATTCAAGATTTAGTCTATAAGTGTTGCAGTAGACCTTTGCTGTTCTTTCTCTTTAATAAAGATGGAGAATCATGGACATTTCTCTATTTTTATCAAGAACTTTATCAGTAAAGAACATTTCCAGTGGTCATAACTATGTAGGCAACAGTGTTACATACAGTTGTAATTTTTTACTGAGATACCTATGGAAATTATTTAAAAAAAAAAAAAAAAAGACTATTTTACCAACTTTCTGAGTGGAGTGTAGCATAAAGCATGAAGTAGCCCAGTATGGTTAGACATCAGTGAAGAAAAGACAAAATGCATTTACATATAAATTCTTTTTGATTTCCTGGAAAAAGAACAAATCATGAATAAGCACAGATATTTGCTTTTGAAGTTTTCTGGAGAGCAATGTGAATGAGGAACATTTAACTACTATCATCTAAATTTGATAAACACTGTTTTCTCCTAAAGATTAAAACTGTCAAGACTTTTATGCATCTTGTGACATTACTTTCATAGTATTAAAGTTAGAATTAACTAGTGGGGATTCAAGAAACACAACTAGCATTTCTCAAATGAGGTAGATATGTAGGTAGATAGGATATCTCCCTAATACCTCCCCGATTAGTAAAGGAAGTGAATAGAACTTTCCCCATTAGTACAGAGTCAGACGCTATGTTTAATTTTTGGCACTGTAAGTTTATACACTGGGCTCTCAAACAAAATCTCTAACACTTTAAATTCACAGCACAGGCTTTATGATGAATATATTTAACACAGAGCACTTAAGTCTGAAAAATTGCAGTATCAAAATATAACATACACCCTGGAATCTCTGAGGTAAGTCTATATTGTATATTTGGCTTAAGTGTTACTGATAAAAAGATGAGATTTTTGTCCTAATAACGTCTCTACTTCTTATTTTAGCCCAACATCTGGTATCACAGCAGATTTCTTCCACCTGTAAGGATGAGAAATGCAGACATCTCAACGCTTACTGACTATAGTGAGCATTATTGCAAAGATTTTTGTATGTGTGGGATGGCTTCTACTCTTCCCAAGTGTGTCACATACAGAAAATAACTACTGTAAAAAATACGGTCTTAAAAGGTGCAAAACTGGAAATCAGCATAAAAATAATCTTCCTGGTTAATGAAAGAAAAAACAGTTATGGCATACAACCCTCTAAAAGCAACTAAGTCCTTAAACCACCATCAAGTTGGACTTAATCGTTTCTTCATTAGCATTCTGCCACGGTATATTATACCTATAGGGGATGCTGTGTGTCAGGCATATCTATTGCTTTGCCTATGCAGAATATTGGAGGCAACCTCTGCAGCACACGCAGGTTCCACCAGCCCACAGACCCACACGCAGATTCACCTCTCCAGCTCCTCACGAAATACAACATCATTGTGCTACAAGATATCTTAAAAAAAATAAAAAATAATCTCACACTTCTTGAGCAAATGAGCTTCTGAGTTCATTAAGCTTAAGAAGCCAATTGTTTCACTTGCCATCTGCTAACTTATTACATCCTGAAGCCTTGCCTCAGTCTCATGCAGCACTGTTACTGAAGCATCATCTGCCTACCTGCAATCCCGATTGGTTGGGAAAAGAATATTTTCAGACACTAATTAGGAAAAAAACAGTGTAAGAGAACACGCTGGTCCTTGTGCTGCTGTTCACAGCTCTTCAGCTGGGGCCTGCCAGGGTACCCAGCCCCACTGAAGAGGCAGAGACAGAAACAAGAACGATAACGGCGGAGGCAGCCAAGCCGAACCTGGCACATTAACTGATGAATCAGACCATGTACTGCAGTCACCTGAGACTTCTCTTCAGAATATTGTTTTCTTGCCTGGTAGGGGAGTGAACCCGCCACAGCCATTTCATGACAATATGCAGCTCTGTCACTCAAAAGAAGTAAACGATAAAAATACACTCTCGTGTTCTGGTTTTAAAATGGGATTTTCTTTCCAACGTCACTTAACAAATCTGTGCTTTAAAAGCATATTAAAATCTAATTTCTAATGTGAAGATTAATAATTTTCAATAGATATATCCACCTTTTTATCTTCCCTCACAAAACTGACTCAGAGTCATATAGACTCAGTGGGTCAAAATAATTCTTGCCTGATCACTGGAGCTCAGCAGAATTATACCAAAGAGAATTTGGATAAACACGTTTCTGCCTAAAATGCACCAAAAGGAAGATGCTCAAAAAGTTATCTCAGATTTTGCTTGCCATCTGTATCACAAAAAAAAAAATGTTTCTACTCAACCATTTCAACTCTGAATATATTTAAGCCTGAAACAATTGTGAAAAACAGTGTAGCCTCTGTGAAGGCAACTAATTTTTGATGCTACTGGAAGGCAAGACACGGAAGTATATGTGCAATGATGCACCCTGGCCAAAGACTGAAGAAGGTAATTCAGATAATTCAGAAAATGTATCTTGAGTAATCAAAGTAATCATTTACTGAGTTATTCTGAATCATGGTTTTCTCACTGTGTATCCCTGTCTCAGGATACTTATTCGTAGACAAAACTTCTGCACATCCAGGTGGACTTCCTTGCTCTGCCGTGCGAGGTGTATTAGGGAACCCCGGTGCACCTTCTATGCAATTGCTGTTATTTATAGTCCTGTTGTAAACAGATACTCAGTAAGGGAGCACACGGTTGTGCTAGGCAAGGGGGAGACAGCAAAAGTATTTCTCTTGTGGAGTTTAAAAAACAGATGGAAACAAGACGATGGAAATAGGCCTCTTCTGAGGTTTGCCCAGAGCTAAGGAGTGCTCTCCTTGCCCTTTGCTGCTTGCAGAAGGGGCCACGCACTGCCAAACGGGCTCGGATGCCCCACGCTGCTCCTCTGCACCCTGCCACGAAAGGGCCTTGCATCTTGCCAGCACAGGCAGTGGCACAGAGGGGACTCTTGCACTTACTCATTTCACTGCCCCAGTCAGAAAAGTTCTGCACGCTAATTAATTTCAACCACAAATGCCTAAATACTACCATTTTGTTAACTTACAATATAAATTGACTGATAAAGATTCAGAAGATATGTAGCTGCTTGAGGGTAAAGAAGTTCTGAAGAGCTCAGTAGATACCAAAAACATGCTCTTGACTTGCAGGCTTACAGGTCTGCATGCACTGGTTCTACATCCTCTGTTTCACAGTTACCCCACCTATAAGATGGAGGCATTTATATATATACCCATTTGACATGGGAGCTTGGGTAGAATTAGCGTATGCGACAGCATTAAGCATTTGAGAACTAAACATGCAATAACATTTTCATTAAGTATTGTCATTCTTTGTTTTGCCCAGAGGTAGAGTTAAATACTCCAACATTTAAAATATAACGGTACACATGGTACTGAGCACTGCTACAGCTATTCTGTAAAAAGCTAAGAATCAGTGATTGGAACTTGAAAAAATATTCATAAAGGGCATGACTATGCACCTGTCTGTGGTAGAGGTGAGCAGTTACTCCGCTAAAGCCACGGGAGACTACTTGCCTGAATGTTGCCAGCATATGGTTGTAGAACTAGGGTTTAATTTCCTACACATCACTGAAGTAGCACAGTATCGTTGTTCCAGTATGTTAGACTTCTACTCTGTGGGAACCTGATTATTTTGGGCAGGGTTTCCCCTAGGGATGTGTGTCCTTAATTTATTGCTGCAAGGTTGAGGAATGTATCCATCATAGAGCTGTTCATGTTTTATTAAAATTCATTTCAAGGGAATGTTATTTTTAGGAAGTGTGTATAGGACTATTTAAGTACATTGGCAAAACAGTACCAGCAATAAGAAATAAAGAAAATATTTTTTTTCTTTCCTTTTGTCTTAAGACAAGAGAACTCTATCCACAAAGGATGCTGAGAAAAGGAAAAAGAGAACAAAAGGAAACTACTGCTCTTTTGCCCCAATTCCTGTGAATTCTCCAGCCTGTCTGTTGTACACTGCTTCTCCTGGAAGGAGTTGCTAACATGTATCTTCAGAATCTGTCTACAGATCTAGGCTAGCAAAACAAAAGGTTGTTTGTGAGAAACAGCTCTCCCTACCCAAACATGGGTGGGGTTTGTTTCATGTCATCTCTGCTCCTCACATCAATACTTCTTTTAGAGTGCCTTTCTTCAGATCTTTTCTAAGAGTGGGGAAATAGCAGAAAACAATTGCTTTATCTGGTTCATCATTTATTGTCTGAGAGCAGATCATTTTAAGGTGAAGAGATGTGGCTTGCTGTAAAGATGTCTCATTTGAAGACTAATGATAAAAGACTAGAATTAGAAATGGCAAAAAAGAAATGCAGATTGTTTCTTGGAAGATTTCAGCCACTTCGAAGTGAGGATGATCCAAAATTCCCTAGCCTAGAAGGGAGAGAGAGAAGAAGGGAGTAGGGAAGACTTTGGGTCTTACGGACACACTTAGGGAAATAGTTAGAAATGTGTAGGCACAGAAGGGCGAAGAATCTCTATGACAGGAGGCACGAGAGCAACAAGAGGAGAGACACTTTTGTCACAAAAACTGGAAGGAATCAGACACTTTCTCTTGCAGATTTCAGTGCTTCTGCTGTACCCAAACCAGAGTTCATGTCTGGCAGTGCCCGAGCACACGCAGCCGCTGGGCCCTGCGCCCCTGACGTGCTGCTGGGCTGGCCCACATGGCAGCGTCTCTCATTTGCTGAAGAAAACCTGCCTGGTCAACGGCCTTTGCAGCGAGGAGAGCCGAGCTGTTAATTTTGTTATTGTGTGACAATAGAGAGAAAAAGGAATAACATTAACGTACAGGATGACCTATCAAATTTGCTTGACAGATGCTAATTCACTTTGATCTATCCCTCACTGTAATTTCATTGGCAGGGAAACCATACATATTTATAAAAGCTGGAGCAGGCGGCTGTTGTTCTGTTTGTAATTTACAGCAACAAAGAATTCATTTAGATTACCGCAGCCGAAGTCCCAAGGTGACTCTGCCGTGGTTGCGGCCCCTGTGCTGCACAGGATACGTAACATAATAAAGAACAAAGCAAAACAACGCTGCACTGAGACCAGGGCTCCTGGGTAATCAATTCAGGTATTTACAGCTGCAACAATAGCACTGTGCAAATCAGCATCATTACTACAATTTGCTGATAGAAACCCCAGGGAACTCCGGAAGTGTCTGCCTGCAAAGCAGCTGATTAATCTGAGTTACTTACATTTTCATTGCTCGCCATCACAATTAACAGTAAATGATTGTTTAAGGACAGGGCAGCAGAAATGCAACCAAGTCAAAGATATACATTGACCCTCCACACCTGACAAACTCAGCTGTCATCAAAAGGGTTTGTTTAAATCCTTTAAACACTTTTAAGCTGTGATTCTGAAGCTCTACTAACTATTTCCGGACTCACCTGGCCACGTTTTTTTTTGTTTCTTTGTTGTTTGTATTTTGTGTGTGTGTGTGTGTGTGTGTGTGTGTGTGTGCTTGCTTGCTGCTAGTCTTACAGATCTTTGTACAAATGCAAGAATTGCTGCAGGCAGAGCCATTTTAAAGAATCAGCTGCTTCTCCTTGTTTGCACATATATAAGGCTTGCTGTCCCCTCATTGAGGCTTTTCCTCTTGGAAAAGCAAAGCTAAGTGAGAAAAAAAAAAGTCTTGATACTGTCTCACTTCTAGTGCCTTGCCTGATGAAGGCATGGCGTTCCCTAAAATGGTATCCTTCATAGAGAGTAGAAGAGACCCTAATTCTGCCTATTTATATGTTCTCTCAAAGTTCCAACAACATACGGAAAACATAGACATAAGAGTATTAACATTTAGGCACATTTTAGAATTTTTAAGACATTGAATTTTTTCCTCCAGAATGTAGCAATTCCTCTTCAAGAGGAGATGCAACAGACTGAGTACAGACTGACTTGCCTCTCATGTCCATGAAAAAAACACTCCCATCTAGTTGTTTAAACCTGCTTTTGTTTTAGCAAATAAAGTCAGTACCCAACTCTTTCTATTTTTGCTGTAGGCTGCTTCAAAAAAACCTCCTAGAGAGCAGGCAACAGTACACGGCAAGTGAACAAGAAATTCTGAGTTAAATGAAGTCTTAGCTGTAAGTAAAAGTGGCCTTTTAAACAACACACAGACACACACATCAATCATTTCTTTGTTTTGATAACGAGGAAGCTATTGCTGTAGTGAGCTACTGTTGTATTTTTAAAAGCATTTCTTCCACATTAATTTGCTGACCAATAAAGAGAGACAGACTAAAACAGACATATAGTGAAGTTCTTATAGTAAAGAGTGTTCAGTATGGATTCTTTCTCTTGCAGTAATCAGGACTCTAAGGCAAGAAGGAAGGAAAGTCTGTTAACTTCCAGGCTAACTAGTCCATGCCAGACCCAGTTTATACTGTCTTGGCATTTGAGGAATCCCTGGATACTGTATGGAACTGAAGGATACTGGACATAGCCACTCTCTTCATACCTGATTAGTCACGTTCCTCAGCAGAAAGCTGAAACATTTTTCCTTGGAACAGGAAAAGTATGCACTAGCTCTCTTATCTCTAGGTTTATGGGATGCCTGTATACACACATCCCACAACCTTGGCCCCATAGGGAATAAGACAAAAATTATCTTTGAATTATTCAGACATTGCAGGTAACAGCAAAGTTTCTTAGTCAGTGACATCGTCTCGCTGCAGGGAGATCACTTACTGGGATCGTAACATGTCATGGACAGATCCTGAAGTATAAGTCTAGGTTTTCACAAAAATACATGTCTGGATGCACTTTAAGAAAAAACAGTAAGAAGAATAAATGTCTAGCACCAATCTAGACCAAGCAGCACTGTAAGATTTCTTTTTTAAACGCTAACAATAACTTAGCAAGAAAACAGTGGTTCATACAATAACAAACCCAAGCTCTAATATTCAGGTGATAGCAGTAAGTAACATCTTTTGTGGGCAATATGCCTGACTGAGCCCAGAGTTGGAGAGGCATTGGGAATATGCCTCCTGGCTGATGACTGCTATGCAAACATTGATAGAAAAAAAGAAAAAAAAAAGAAAAAAGAAGTCTGCTTTCTGTAGAAAATCCGTATGCATGGGATTTCTGATTGGTTGGTTTGTTTGTTTGTTTGTTTTAAGCACCTAAAAACACCCTAGATAGCTTTGTGTACATGTCCATTCAGACCTTTATTCTCTACTGAACTAAAGCACTAGTTGCAATATTCTTTATTAGCTGCAGAGCACACACCATGCAAGAGAACTGAGAATGGAAGAGAGTTCTGCAAGAGAACTGGCAAGTTCTTCCATTTGTTTTACTATGCAGAAAAAATAATACCATACATCACATTTTTTATATACAGAAAAAATAAGCCCATCACTGTTAACCTGGAAAGCATTCAACTAAGTCATCCCTCAAATGATCATCCCCCAAAACTTAGCTGTCTGTTGTTATAGTTTTGGAACTGCTTAATTTATAACTAAACAGGCTGCAAAAGAACAAGTGCGTTTGTTCCTTAGATACGTGGATCAACCACAGAAAAAAGTTTGTTTTTTTGTTCCACTTAGAGAATGTTCCACATTCTTTGCTTATGCTTTGATAGCCTTTCTGATATGTACCCATGTGACAGAGCATCTGTCCAAAGCAACCAACCTACGCCCAAATAGATATGGCCAGCTGAATTTTATTGCTGCGTTATCTTTTTCTTACTTTCACTCATTGCTCACAGTACTTTCCCACAGAATTAGAGAGATGAAAACTCGCTCCGTGCACTGCTAAAGTCTAAAACTATGATTTATAAATGGAGTCATATATGGAGTTATAAAACTCTTTTGGTTGCACTTCTAATACAAAATTGTCATAGGCTTGAGTTTTCAGAATCATTATCCAACATTTAGAAGCAGCAACTATGAAATATTTAGAGAAGCAGATTCTTATCAAAGCTTGGAAGTAGTGAAGAACAGAATTCTATCAGCTCAGATAGGGCATATGGTAATCCTAATTGTGTTAGCAAGTTAATTTTTCAAATGAATGCTCAGTCTCTGCGATGAATTTCCAATGAATATTATGGAGAAGAAAAGGAAAAGAAAAACAGAAAGATAGCAAGAATGAAGCATCAAAAAGGGAGCAGAAGCCAGACTCTGAACAGTCTCCTAGAAGGTATTCATTGGAGCAGAGTAAAATGTTTATGTGGAGCTCACAAATGAAATATGTACAAATATTTGTCAAGAATTGTTCTCTGCCATTGGTCAAATGCAACCCAAAACTCAGCCTTTTGCCTCTATAATGGTTCCAAAGTATGAAGGAGATTCAAGGAAATAATTTTCATACACTCAGGGTAAACGGGTAGTAAATAAAATATAACTGCTATTCAGTTCAAGATTCAAAGCATTGTACTTCTCTTAGCCCCTATCACTTCAAAAAAATCTGTAACTTTCCCACAAAATACAGAGAAAACAAGAATAAAGACTGAGGTGATAATAAATAAAAAGAAGTCAGTCCAGCACAGAAAAAGGAGGAGGATATTGAGGATAGAAAGGAATTGAGGATAGAAATATTGAGGAATTGAGGATAGAAAGGGTGAAAAATTAATAGAGTTTAAAAATAAAACATGTCTAGTGCTTGAAAAATGGGATTGAGAATCACCAATTATAAAATCTAATCCTCTGCAGTCAGCTGATACTGAGAGACATGTAAACTGCATACTTTGGTTTCCCCTCTGTACAATATTTGCAATAACAAATTCCCTCCTGTACCTGTAGGTTTCCCCCCTAAAACTACCCCAGATAGGTGTGGCCTCTAGAGCATACAGAAATCCAACTATTACCCCTTCCCAATACTCGATAAATTCAGGAGGAAAATACTAATATTGCCCATGATGCACTTGATGTTTGTGCTCTCCTTTGCTTGATGCTGCAAACACTAAGTGCTGAGCAGAACAAAGATGAGCGTTTTCTTGGAAATACTGGAATTATAAATCATAAAAGAAAGTAATCATTAAAAGCTGTCAAAGGTTATATAATAATTAAGAAATAATCATTTAAATCAGAGTACATGCAAATTTAGAATAAACAATAAAAAAATACTAAAGATGAAATCTATAAAGTTGCAAGATAAAATGTTCAACATGACATTTTGCAAGTCCCATTCTCAAAAGATAAAATGTTCAACATGACATTTTGCAAGTCCCATTCTCAAAAGTCATTTAAATGAGACAAAACCTCATAGGCTTTTTTACAGGGCAATCTAACACTGGAAAAGTAACCTGGATAACCCAAATGGACCTTTTTTCTTTTCTGAGTATCCAAACTTACTACCTGCAGCATTATGGAATTCTCAAGGACAAGTTTGGGATATAAAAAATGGGCATATGGTAAGTGGTAGAATTCTGTAAATAGCACTAACTTTTCTGTAATTATCATCAAGAGGACGCTCTCTCAACAACAACAACAAAAATATCAAAGATACTAATGAATGGTTGTAGAGATGAAGCCACTTCACTCTGCTTGTTTGGGATACCTTCTTAGCCACTAACATTACACAGCAGCCAAGAGAACATTGACTTTATATCTGACTCTTCCCAACTTCAGCTGTTAAGCAGGTGGTTTAAAAGGCCTTGACAATCTCAGGCAAATATCACTATATTTTGGTATCAGCTTAAAATATGCTTTGTGAATTTGCTTTTGCCCTCTTGAAAGACAAAAATTTTGAAATCAATAGTCATGAAAATCTCATGAAATAGTCATTATCAAATTATACATGTACCCCACGAAGTAAGAATAGCTACTGTCACAAAGCTCTACTTTCAGAAGTTCCCATGAAATTATCTCTTTTCCTAGAAGGCATCATTAAAGGACACTTAGAAAAACGTAGAATAAAGAAAATACCATTCCGAAGACAGGAGTTAAGAAGTTTTCAATAATTCATCCAGCACAGAAAATTCATGTCATTGCCATTTAAAATCATGACAATAATAAAGCTATACTCATAAAAACAGCACGCAAGTATTTCACTCTATAACCCTTTCTAATTGCATTATTTAAATCAAACAAACAAAACTGAAGGTTGCCAATCAAATACAAATAAGCTAGAGCTCTGGAATACCAAATAGAAAAAAAAAGAAAAGAAATTGCAGATCTCAGAGAAAATTATGTTAGGACCTTCAAGGTAGAATGAGCCGGAGAGGTATTGACACAGAGGGAGTATTCCTGTGTAACAAAGTTCCCAGAATTTGGAAACAGTACAGCAAACTAAGGAAAATGATATCACTTGAATGAAAACTTCCCTGTTCTGAAATTTTCCACGGCAAGGTATATAACATCAGAGAGAGGAAAGATAACTAGGGTTCCCGGGACAAATGTGACCATTATTTTTATTTTTTTTTATTGCTAAAAGCTTCAAATAATTAAAACATTCACCCTAACATGAAAATAAAATAAATAAATAAATAAATAAAAAGGAAAAATAATCACCAAAGGAAGTTTTAGACCCATACCCTCATACATATCACATAAATGTCAACCCAATTAAATGAAAATATGTGGAAAAGATATAAATTAATGAGGGAGAAATTGAAGAGTTTAATTGCATTCTTAATCAGTTTGGGGTGACAACCCTAAAGCTTTCTGTGCATCTGTCTTAGAAGACAGAGCTGGTGTCACAGCTTGCCGCCTTGCTCACATCTTCCGTGAGCTGCACAGATGACAAAACTGAGGAGCAAGGTCAGAACATATAGTTAGCCCCTCACAAAGGGGAACACATAATGTGTTGATTCTGAATTATAGAAACATAAAGCAGGTTCACTGAAGGGGGGGTGTTAGGAACCCCAGCCCACACCAAACCTGCCACGGACTCTGAGCAAAACTTGGAGGTGACTGCTGGGGTGGCCGGCCCCAGCAGGCAGCAGGATACCGTCTGCCACCGCTTGTACTGCAGCTGGTTCCCTACGGCTAAAAGGTTTGGGTACAAATTGCACCGCTCTTATTCAGAAACCACTTGTAAGTCCTGTGGGTAGGGAATGAAAAAAATAAATGCTGTCCAAACCGCCGCTATGAGATTAGCAAGAATAATTTCAGGCAGAAAGCACCTTCCTAAAGGTAAAATGGACAGTTTTAAGAAGAACTAAAGGATTACCTTAAGCATGTCATTGAGATTATCCATGGTTCTCTAAAGCATAAAGTCACAATGCTAAACTGCCCCTTTGCATTCTAAAGTAGCTATAAATGAATTATTTAAAAAAAAATATTTTTTTGGATAGCTCACCAAATTAAATCAATGTGTTCATTAGAAACTGTCATTGTGACAGCCCGTCACAAGAGATAATGGATTCTGACTATTGTTGCTTGTTCAAGATTGATTTAATAACTAATTATTTTTTGTTGTTGTTGTTCGAGATGGAATACATGAACTGTCAATTGTATATATAAGTATGCTTAAAAACAAATCTTTCCATTGGCTTTAAAATCCTTTGTTATAGCCTGCATGTAGATGCTGGTTTAGATTTTTTTTATCTCTTTCTTTTTTTTTGAATTGGAAGTGATTTTGTCCACTCTTCCCCAATTTGTAGGACAAATCTTTTCTGACTACCTCCTATCAAAATGTCAGATGGATCAATCACTTGTTACAGAAAGAATAAAATACAAGCTTTTAGCACTACATCTTAGCCTCATTATCAAAATCCTGGCAGTAATTATTATTCTCATTTGAAAGGTCTGTTATGACCGATTGGAGGAGACACCAATTATCTACATATCTTTTTACGTCTTCTAATACCAGTGAAAAAAACACCTTTATTTCACTGCCACCCAAAATGTTTTGATTGATTTAATAACTTCTGGTTTGAAATTTCTTTTCTCTAGGAAATGATTCTTATAGTGAAAGGCTTATTTGAAAACAAACAAACAAACATTTTTTTTTTCTTTTCACTCTACATATATATCATATTGTTGACTGTAGCACAGAGCTTGCTGGTTTTCTAACAGTAATTTGTAGGCAGCAAGCCAGCCATACTGCATGATTCAGAGCAGCGATGGCCATTTTGTGAAAGGAAAAAAAAAAAAAAAAAAAAGAATATAAATATAAATACTTAAATCATTCCTACAAACTTCTCTTGCTCCAGAAAAATGAAATAAAGAGGCTGGCTGATACCAAAAATGTCCATATTTCTGACAGAATGCATTAAGTCTGTTCTCTGTTCTAGACCTAGTAGAAAGGCTTTTTTTTTCCCCTCCTCTCTTCCGTATTCTTTCCATCTGTAAGAGTTTTAAGCTTTTTTTTTAATTTTTTTTTTTTTTTTTTTTCTCAGAGCCTGATAAACAGAGCAGGTCAAAGGAAAGGGACAGGAGAAGAAAGAACATCAAAGGATTGTCAAACAGTCTCATGGCTTAATACAGTTTTAAGATGTCTGTGGTAAAGGAAGAAATAACATTTCTCCCATTTATTATGTCCTGAAAAAAAAAAAAATCAAAAAGGGAAGGAACATGAACACAGGGAAACTATTCCACTTTATCAGCCACTATGATCTAAAGTAACACTGATTTCTCTGTGACACATTTTGCAGGATTTTTGAAATCCCCAAAGTGTTGCCCATCATACTGGAAAAAATATTAATTTTCATGAGAAATCATTCTAGCATTTTAGTAGTACTCTTAATATTTGAAATGTAGTAGATAAATAGCATTTGAATTGAAAGTGTGTAGAATTTTTTATAAAACAATAAGCTCTGACAAGGTACAATCAAAAAGTATCAGTACCTCCCAGAAATGAATAGTTGTTTACAGTAATTATTACAAGGCATCAGGATAAAGAGCAAAATGAGGAAGAAAGTCTATACCATATATTTTTGTGCGTATGTGTACATGTACATATGGGCAGCAACACATATTATTAGAAAAGATCAGGCAAGAGCCTTCTCTAGTGATACACTGGTTCTCATGATTCCAGATGTTTTCAGGAATTGTTTATGTTAAAAAAAAAAAAAAAAAAAAAAACTGAATATTTGTTATTGGCACTGCTTGCTATGATGCAAACCCTTATAAATCTCACATCCCACGAGTAGACCCATTAAACATATTCCATGACTACTTTTTGGATGTAAGGATATCATTCTGAAGAAGTACGGGGATTAGACTGGATGAGTCTAGGCCCAGACTGAACAAAGCACGTGGGTACATTTAAATGCTGTTGATTTTCATGGGATTATGCAGATGCATTAAGTTAAATACAGGTTCACCTGCTTGCTGAATTGAGGCCGTGTTTCATAATGCGGTATGGCTG
Source organism: Nothocercus julius (assembly GCA_013398735.1). Taxonomy (NCBI): domain Eukaryota; kingdom Metazoa; phylum Chordata; class Aves; order Tinamiformes; family Tinamidae; genus Nothocercus; species Nothocercus julius. Next base: position 1,074,950 of record VZSV01000055.1, on the reverse strand, counting down.
AATGTTCTGCAGAACATCAAACCAGCACAGAGATACCCTCAGCATAATCAAGACATCTCAACCCCGAAATATCTTATTCTCTGCTATTACAGGCAACACTTAACATTGCATTAAGTGAAAGACACCAGAGAAAAGAAAATCTTGCTCAATAAATTCAGCTTCTGTTCTTTTATCTGGGGTGGGGAAATGTACTTCAACCAGGGCCAAAGTTGCTATGGTGGCCACACTGTGAAGCAGTCACCTCTCGTAGGTGCCCACAGGACTCCTAACACACTCAATTCATTGTTGTATTTTTCTCCATTCGTTCCAGTTCCAAGAGCATGATTATCCCTTCACTCTTCCAGACACAAAAATAGTACAAAATATCTGGATTTTTGGTACTGGCGCTTTTTAATTACACGGAAAATGAAGGTGAAGGTAAGAGGACTCCATTTAGGACTTCCTCAGCCACAGCATATTGGAGGACTAGCTACTATTCAACTTTTTCAACCTAATCTTTTCATTCTCTCTCTTACACAACCACTCTTTCAATGCCCTCTGATACTGTGGTGATTTCTTAAAATAATTATTTACATTCTTCTTTGTGTAATTGGGCAAAACTGAGAGGCATGAGTAGAACATTTTAAATCATTGTTTTAAATTGCTCAGAGGAAGTGTTTCATTGATGAAAACACAACTCAAATATAAATGTATACACTATGTATATATACAATGTGTACAATGTGTACAATAATTTACAAGCCACTAAGTAATGGAAGTTAAGTTCAGAACAAGATTTTCACAGCTTGCCAATGTCTGTAAACAGAAAGAAATGTACTACTTATTTCTTGTAGCAAAAGCTATATTTTCATATAGTACTCTTGTCCGTGTGAAAGAAATGAGGTCTTGAATCCATAAGAAACACTGCTAAAATGGCTGTTCTTCTGATAATGTATTTAATAGCATCCAGATACTATATGCAGTTAAATGTCTTGACTAGTTTTTTTTTGAACTCATGCCCCAAGATGTTGTGAAGTAAATATTGATATTAGAACATGACCAAAGGAAAATAGCTCCTTTGTTTTTACAATTTTGCCCCCCCCCTTTTTTTTTTTTCCATTTTTGGAGAGAATGTTCTAAAAAGAGTGTCTTTAAATGAGGTGCTTGTCAGAATTTCTTGAATATATGGCCTGTAGGTGAGGATTTGTAGTGCAAAGGGCAGGAAAATATGTTAGAAAAGAATATGCAATAGTACAGTAAAGCATATGGCAAACAAGTAATGCCTATAGATTGCAGCTTACTCTATCTCTGGAGTTTATAGCTATTTGAAGGAGATTTGAGAAGGTACATTTCTGAGTCTAAATACGCATACAAGTAGTGACAGAATTCATAGAAAAAACACCCATATTAAAGAGATGACAAAGTGTCACCATCTGCCATTGAAAGTTAAGCGACTGCACTACTTAAGGAGTGCCCAGCAGGTGCTACAATCAGCAACTCTAAGCTGCCCCAAACTTCTATAAAGACACCGATCCATATTTCACTATTTTGTATGGTACAATTCAGTGTATTTTAACAGAATGAACCTTTGCATAAAACATACAAAAGAAAACTATTTAGCTAATCATAGCTGTGCAGAAAGAACCTTTTTGACTAATTTTAGTGTTTTCCTCAAATAAACGAAATATATTTGTGAAATATTTCTATATTCCAAGAATAGAAATAAACATCGTAATCTTAAGGTTTATTTATGAAACCGCATACATTTGGCATAAGAATAGACCTATGCAAAAGTGTTTATCTATAATAAAATCATATTCCCTTATTTCATTACCATGTAACGTTATTAGACATTAAAATAACAATTGTATTTGAGCAGCAAAACCACTGTTGAAGAACAGTAACAGATATAAGATGGGTCCTGCCTCAGATATATTTTGAGTAAGTGAATGCGTCGTTGACTCAACAATGATCTTGCTCTGCTGAAGTCAGAGGAATTTTGCCAATGACCCCAATGGGAACAATAGTAGATTCTAGACATTAAGGTTAATATTTTTTCTGTCTTCACTGATCCAGTTAATATTGTGATGAACTATCAATATCTATAATATTTACTAAGTTCGAAAGGTTTTATATACTTTACGAGTCTCCGAAGAAACTCCAAAACCCTATCTAAATTTTGACCTTTCATCTTGAGATTACATATGACAAAATTAGTTTTATATGTAGTCAGTAGATTCAATTTTAGTGCTAGAGATCTAGCTGCAAAAGACATCAGGGCTGATATTAAAGTCTGGGAGGTATGAAGAAACCAACGTTGATTCTGAGGATTCAAAGCATGCCTCATCATTAAAAGGGAATTACTCATGAGATTATTGATGGCTATTTTGTAATGACCCTCAGTATCATGGCTGCATGTATCAACTTTTTGGCAGTTTGACAAAAGGTGAATACAGGACAATATCTTGAGTCAATGGAATTTATAGAAACTACATCTCTGGAAAAAAAAAATCTGATTAAAACTCAAACTAAAACATGTTAATGTTTTATGCCCCTTAGGTAAACTTGTCTGACAGAAGCAAACCTTTATGAGGTCATTTGCTGTTTCATAGCCAAATGAAACAGAAGAGGACAGGGAAAATGCAAGAACCAGAGATGAAGAAGATCAGTCAACATGGCCTGTTGCACAGAATTGCGACTAGGAAATCACTTTTCTTCAAGGAGAAATATGACAGGGAGGGTGTAGCAAAATTCAGCCTGACAGGAGTAAGAAATGATCAACATGTTTACTAACAACTATTACAAATAAAAACATTTGCCTTTGTTTTCCAAGGCAGCGTGAAAAACTAGGGCTTCAGTTTTAGAAATAATGAAGAAATGCATAAATGTTTGCAAGGGAGATCCTAAGGCAGGGGATGAGAGAGAATAGATGAGAGTGAAGACGGAGATGTCCAAAGGAAGAATGCAAAAGTTGTGACAGATTTCTGATAATAATATCTACAAATATTTATTGAATTGCCCCTAATAAAAATCATTTTACTTGCCTACTTAAAATTAATTAAAACAACAAAATAAATATATTTAAATACAGTAATGGCAGTAAGAGTATAATATACCACATTAGAATTTCACTGCTGTGAAGGTTATATTATTAAACTCAGAGAATGAGGTTCTGTGGCAATTTTTTGCACACAGACACTCTTGTTAACTGAAGACACTCTGTTTTTGACAGAACCATAATGGAACATCTAAATTCAGAAACAAGAAATGAATTATTCTGCCTTTGACTAAGGAACTCCTTGAGCCCTTTCAGAGACAGTAGCAGAAGGTCACATATTTTGTTGCTTATGTAGGCCAAACTGAACAACTCATACTGGAAAATCTATTGCAGTGCTGCCTGACTTTTGTGTAGGCAGCACATGGACTTGGAGAAAATCTGTGCTTATATTACCAAACAAGCACCCTGCAGTTCTGGTTTTCTTCTCACTTGTACCTGTGGAAAACAGGCTTTTGCAATATTCTAATATTCATCAAAAGCCACACAAGTGAATGCCTAGATTATTTCCTGCAATTTTCTAGGAGGTATTAGATGCAGCATCTAGAAGTTAATGCATTAAAGTGAAAGAAATGCCACCAAATATAGTGCTTTCTCATTACTTATAGTATTCCATCCTTACAGCTCTCTGTATGCTTTTAAAAGCACTGCTTCATTTTCAGGTTTAGCTAATATCAACTCGCCCTAACTTTTCATCTTCTTACTATACCAAAATTTGTGTCACTGTAAAATCAGGAAAAACAAACCCCAATATCTGAATAGCTGGAGAAGACACTAAGCATACTAGCCTTACAGAGCACTTTGTCTTTAAGAAACAGAGGGGGCTCTAGTAGAATAATTCATAAAATCTGTAGCACAGAAATTAAATACAGATTGCCATAAGCCAGAATCACCTAATAGCATTAAAGAGAAAGGAATGACCATTAGTGGCTACGAGATACTGTAAGTACCCCTCAAGGGCTTGTACATGCTTTACTACTCCATAGGAAGTCTTGTGTCCTTTAATCTTGTTAATCAGCTCTCAAAGTCACAGCTGATGACAAGACACACAGACTATGCATCTGCAGAAGGCATTTATTTCTGGAAAAAATATAGTTCTATTTATGTGAAAATAATGCTTACTTATGTAGTACATAAGTCCAAACCTGCAAACACTTACCCTCACTGACTTCATAAAAAGTGTTCACAAAATTCTTCGCACTATTGAATTCTAAAAGCTGAAACGAGGGCAGCCCAAGCAAACAACAGATGCATGTAGTTGCCCCCACCTCCCATCACTGGGGCTCCACTGGGAGAAAACGCTGAAAGTGAGAGAAAATGCAGCTACCAGGAGACGTGTCATTCCCCTTCCCACCCGGGTGGCTGCAGAATAGGCAGGATGGCCTGAGGGATAGTTCTGTGCACCTGCCTCTTGCAGTAAGGAGGTGATCTTTGGGAGGTGTGGGAGACGGAAAGAGACTGGCCAAGAGGCTGTAACACAACTGCCTCTGAGCTGTAATTCAGGTTCTTCTTTGGCGTAAGAACAGCACAGCTTCAAATGGGCTTGCAGGATACATACCATTTTTGCACTGCAGGGTGTGGAAAGTGGATTCCTTACTAGGAATCAATACGTGGTCAAATAGCACTAAAATTCAATCTCAGAAATTAAAGCTCTAATAAAGCAATAGAGACACCACAATTGTGGGATAACTATAAACCAATAAAAAGAATGGTCAAAAGACCCTATGCAAGCAAAAGGTGCACCTTTCCTGGCTATCTCTTGAGAGAGCTGCCAGCCAAAGAGATATAATGAAGCAAGCTGCCGAAATAAAAATGATTGACATTGTTAAACTGCTTAGAAAGGAGAGACTGACCTGAGATTGACATTACTTGAAGATGAGTTTCCTCACAAAAGCAATTCAAATGAGGAAAGATTGCCAAGGGAAAACGGCTATAAATAGCCACTAGCAGAACTCCTATTTGCAATTCCTAACAAAGCTTCTGGCATTTCCAGTGGAGGATGATTTAGGATAGAGAAAGTCCCAAAGTTTCAGCAGGCTCAGAGTAGGGAAGGATGGTTTTGACATAAGATGGCAAACAACCGAGCGACTGAGGCATAGGAAGCTAACCAGTTCTACCTGGCAGTAGGACCTCACAGGGACCAGTTTAACTGCCTCATCATGACGATGTGTCAGCAACTCTAGAGCTAATTAAGCAGGACACACATCCAGAGCTTGAAAGGTCCTCTATTCCTAGAGGTCATTATGTTTACCTTTGAAAGACAGCTTTAGAGAATCATCAGTTCCCTAACATTAAAGTGCAGAATTTTTATTTTTTAAATGACTTTCTGAAGGCAATTATCTGGGGAATTATATATACGCATGCACATACAAAACTATAATAACTATTTTAGCTGAATTTGTGGATAATGACAAAGGGGCTACTTCTTGGAAACTCAATGAGTAAAGTCTTTAACGTGCTTTTCCTCTCTCCTCTCCCCGCCTTATTTTGGTATTTTACTTCAAACACAGAATAAAATTACATTGTATTGGGCTGAATAAATGACTTTCTGAAGCTGTTTTATCTCTGTGTAACCAGTCTGAACCACATTGCACATGGATTCTCACCACATGCTTCCATACCGGGACATAGTATCATTCCTTGTGAGGCACAGTTACCAAAACCAAATAAATATAACTTACATTGTCAGAAAATCCAATGCAAATCAGCTCTCTTGGAAACAAAAGGCATAGTCTTGCTAAAGAGTATAGTTCAGGACTGGCAGCAGCATTGTCAGTCCTTATGCAAGGATATGTTGGCCAGACTCATGGAGGTAACACCTCCAGGTGCAGTTAGCATTGCTCTACATTGCTCTACAATATATCTCATGTGTCTGGCCCTGGGTTTCTTGGCAGCTGTTTGTATGATATTTGCTTTAGCAAACACGCAGAATAGAGAGGTTTGATAGTTCTTTTTGTTGCTGCTGACAAAACAAAAGGAATTCCAGAATTATTTGGGAAAAAAATGCAAATGGAATTCTCATGCCAAGAGAGGGTTGTCTGTGATTTCTACTTGTACCAAAAATATAGGCTGATTTGTCTTTTGTGTAAAGTATAATAAAACTAATGTAGCTGGTGCGGAGGAAAAGTTTAAAAATGCAATGCACTTCAAATAATTAAAGAGCTCATATGGAAAAGAAATGCAAGGAAAGAAACAATGCACATGTGTGCATATATATGTTATGTACATGTGTGTATGTATAACACATATATAAATATATATCATGGAAAATAAATCAAATCTCCATTTTGCTTAATAAAATGGAGGAGTGCAACAGCTGAAGTTTCTCCACAAATCTTCCCAGAATACCTGAGTTTGAACCTCAAGGGAGCATCTCTGCAATTTGTTCACCTTGATCATTCAGTCCTCAGGTCTCTGCTGAGATTATTAGGCTTGCTAATTAGTATCAGCTCTGATGGTGAGTTTTAGAAATGTGGACTTCTGTCCAAAGATAAATAGATTTTGACCTCCAATCTAACTGCTCAGCGACTGCGATATTGCTATCAAATGTTGGTACAATTCAGCATTAGTAACCCTGCCCTAGCGCAGAACAAGCCAGAGGCAAAAATGATTTTCCTCTGTTAAATAATTACTTAGAAAAGAAGAAAAAGAAGAAAAAGAAAGTCACAAATACATCTATGTAAGCATCTATGATAAAGTAGTAAAACTGTGGGATTGCACATTTTAAAAACATTTCACAAGCATCTGCTGCTTAGCTCTTCTTAGAGATCATAAATAAATTCTTACATTTATAGTTAAACCTACAGCACATTCAGTAGCTAACATTTTTTGTTAATTGGTCATATCTAAGTAGTCATACTCAGGCTTTCCCACAGTTTTTTTTAAGAAATAAAGCTCACCACATTTTGCATGTTGTGAACTTGATGTATACATGATGTATTTCTTCTTATATGATGTATTTCTTTTTTAAAATTATACATTCAGCAAAACACATTTAAGCTATTAAGTTTCCATGACTTGCAAGATACATTAAAATGCATAATCAAAGAAATCTGCAAGAACTGTATTAATCACGCTATAAATAAGAATGGCAGAGAAGATACAACAGTTAATGAAGAGTCCACTGATAATACTGTGCAATCTGCAGGCTTCAGGTGAAACTTAAAATGAAAAATGAAATTGATGAGATGTACTGTGTATCAAATGACATTAGAGATGCAGTTACTGAAATCAATTCATGTTAGAAATAAAATTTGATTGTGACTGTTTCAATAACTTGTAGCAATATCTATTTCAAACACATTTAAGCATACTGAAAGTCATATATATGAATATGCGCAAGCATGCGTATAAGCATAAAAAAAATCAGCAGGTAGTCAAGTCATTCAGACATTCCCTTCTATTTCTCCTTCCTACCAGCTTATAAGTAACACATAATCCAAGCAAAGAAAGGATTTGGGTAGAAAAATTATTTTTTGTGCCAGGAAGAAGGAAAGGTAATAATATTTTATTCTCCCAAATGGAGAGAAAAGAAGTTCTCCTTTTATACTTAGCAAAAGAGAGAGTTAGGCTGCACACCAGCCTTCTTCACTCATCCCCTGCCAGGAAAGGTCTTGCACAATATGACAGTACAAAAGCTTCCCCAATCCAGTCGTTTTGTTCCATAAATATATGTAGGAAGCTGTAAATTCTCTCTCACTGAGATGCAGTTCCAGTGCAGATCTTAAAAGATTCAGAGGCAAAACAGCAAAAATTGCTGTTTTGTCATTGCCAGAGGTGGTGGTAAAAATTAAATGGAAAAGCTAAGGTGGCCGCACTGCATACAAAAAACGCATCTTCCAGAAGCCCTCTTGGCACAACTGTTTGAGTCCAAAACCCATCATGTTCACCACTAAAGAAATGAAGGTCGCTTACTGCCAGTGCATTGTTACATTTTGTTCTCATTTCAAAATACCAGCACTAACAAAATGTTTTTTCTGTATGCTTCTGTTTATGCCAGAAGTCAAATATTAGAGCTGGAAAATCAGTATTCTGTAGGCTGCCTTACAGGGGGAAGGGAGGGGAAGCCCCAAGCCAATTAGTAACAAGTCTTAGTTTGATATTTGATTAATTTCTTACTTTAAATAAGTGATTCTTCAGAAATCCAATTAATTTCAGGAGCATTAGAAGAGAAAGCAGTAGACTTTGTCCCTGATGGTAAGAGTACTTAGACAAAGTAGATTTAATTCTTAATGTAATCTCTTCCTATTCCTCTTTGAACTATTCAAGGTATATAAACCACAATAGATTTAACAGGCAAAGGTTTGGCGCAGACAAAGAACACATTATTAAAACACAGAGAGGAAAAATGTGCTTTAAAAACATTAGCTAAACATAGATTTGATAATCTGCTTTGCTTACAATAGCCCAGGAGGCAATCCTAGGATCCTGCACCCCTGAAGCAAAAGCAAATAGCAATTATAAGTCTAGAATAAGGTGTTATGTTCTCTTCTCAAAAGCATCATACGGGAAACTTTTTATAATGGACAGTCTGCATTTTGATCTCAGAATGGAACAGAAGTTCCCTGATAAAACTTTGTTCAAGTACAGCAAAGGTTGACCTAAATAAAAACTACAGGAAAACTTTGGAAATGTTGACAGTTCAGGTATGGATACTTAGAACCTGAACTTTGCAAATTGCTTCTTTAGTAAATGTTTAGCAACACTTGATTCAAGTTCTGAAACTAAATATTCTAGCCTGATTTGTATTTCAAAGCTTTTAAATACTGTGGCAGACCTGCTACCTCATATACTTCTTTATTTCATTTATAAATTCCTCCTCTGAGATATATATAATCCAGATTTCACTCATACCAACTGTCTGCAGAAAGAAAGAAAACTAAGGGAAATAACTTTTAAACTAAACAAGATGAATTATTTGACCTCAAAGCATCATGCAGCATTAATATGCCATATGGGACAGCATGTAGCAGCTGCTAAAGAACCTGGCATTCCTTCTACATCAGCGATGTCATAATGATCAAAACCCCCAAATACTACAAAAAACCCAAATCCCAAAATAGCTGGTGGAAGTTGGCCTCCCTTTTCAAGCACGTGAAATCCAGATTTATTTACTGATAAGCTGATGATTCTATCCCTCACTGTTTTTGGAAATGCCACCACATGAAAAAAACCTCTATCTCAATTACTCTAGTGTCACGAGTTTCTGACTCTACAGGAGATGATTTGGAGTGATGGACACCAGAAAATGTTGTGGGACAGTAGGTTTGAACTGTACTTTTTTGAACTGTACTTTTTCTTTAGAAAAAAAAAAATATTGAGAAAATGGCTAATTAAGAGATAGTCAGAAGCTTTGGAGACTCAGAGTAGTCCCAGCAGAACCAAATTAACACAGCGTTATCCTCAACAACATGCAGAATCATTCGCTCTTTATTGACTCAAGGAGAGCAGAGCTGTCTACTGAATTTCTAACAGGACTTCTTATGTAGCACCTACTCTTGTATTTCTCTTCTCCAGGTACTGATCTTCTCCAATCCTTTCCTGCCTGTGGAGTCTAATCTGATCACAGTATGCATTGATTTGGCTGAAAATAACTATGACAAAGTCCTCACATCCCAGTTACCCGTGAAGAACATCTTGCATACGCACTTCAAACTGTCACCACTTGCAAAGCTCTAGTAGTAGGAAGTCTGCGTAGCAGAAAAGCAAATTACAAAACTCCACTTTCCTAAACAAAGCAAAACTTTTTTCAAGGTTATAAAATAGGTATTTGTTTAACAAAAATAAAAGCTTTTGATCAAAATGACAGCAAAAACTTCTCTTCCTGGAAAATTGTTCCTATCTACAAAATGGCAGCAGGCCCTACGTATCTTTTATACTTAGTATCTGTTCAATGCTAAAAATAACAGTGCCTTTAGGAATTGCACACTACCTAGTTTGTGAAAGATGACGTGAGGCACTTTTGCTCTGCACGTTTTATTTCTATATTGCTTAACGCTGTTGTTATTCCTGAGCTTGATTTATGGGTACCCAGGGGTACTCCTAACCCGTTTGATGTTATTTCTACTGGAAACAGTTGACAAAAGCAGATCTCCCCTTGAGGATTGCACAGTTTCAGTATTTGTTTCAAATTTCAGCCATTTGCTCAACCTATTAAGAGCTTCTTCAAAGACATAAAATAGCAACACATCATCTTGAATACTATAGCAAAAATAACTGCATAAAGGCTGCCAATTCACACTAACTCTGCTGCAGATAAGCAGAAAGCATTGGAAGGTATTACACTGCGTGGAATACTGACTATGGATTTAACTTAACTCTGCAAGGGTATTTGGCTGTGAAGTACTTCACTCTGGGGGTCAGAGCTGCATGAAAATATTCAGATCAAATATAAACCTAGGGCAAACAGGATGCGGGCCTTATGCACACTTGAAAATAAAAACTGGCAGTGAACTTAAACATTACTTCCTCTTTGCATTTTTTTCCTAAATACCATAGAGAAAAACTACTTTAAATGAGATTTATTTTTAATGAGCTCTGCAAACTTTGTTAAAATCACGCATAGATTGGCCCAAACATATGGAACTTAACTCTGCTCTGCCTGTGGCGGACCAGCTGTCCATATAAATGGATCTTAACAACCAGTGAAATGGTGTATATATACACGTATATGTATATGTAAAGAGTTGCTGCTTGGAATTTTTTTCTTTTTCTATATTTGCAGCAAAAAGAAAGAAAAATCTATGCTGAAGAATAGACATTTTATTTTAGTTTAGCTTAGTTTAGTTTAATGTAGTTTTTTTTTTTTTATGGCAGAGGCAATAATGCTCTTTTCTCCCTCTTGGTCACCCCAGTGCTACAGAATGATGAAAATAAGTTTCACTAACTTGGTATTTTTCAGCACAGAACATTATTACAAAAGAATCAGCAGCACAAATACACACAGCCACCTAAATGTCTAACTAAGGCAAAAAGGCTAGAGGTATCCTTATAATTATTTTGAGTTTTATCAAAACTTTCCAAGAATATTAGGTTGGGGAAAAAGATGAGGAAACTTAGGAAAGCTGTGTTCAGTTTCTTAAAAGCGCAAAGATTTTCAATGACCTTGGCCCAACTCTGATAATTGATTCCATTCTCCTATCTTTAGCCCTTTGCAAAATATGCTTAGCTTTGACTTTGTCTTTTAGGCTCCATAGACTCTTGGCCATCCTTGCAATTGAAAAAAAAAAAAAAAAACCCTTAATTTAAAAATGATTTAATCACAAATATATTTGAAACTATTTTGACAAGTCACAAGATTGCCCATATAAAAATAATGTGGACAACTACTGCTAATAAGGATATGTTTAAGCACAACTTTAAGAAGCACTTATGAAAAGAAGAGCACGAGCGCATGAATAAGAACATCAGTACAGAAGCCATAGGGGGCCTAACTAGTGACAGACTAATACCAAAATATCCTAGTTCTCATGCCCTGTGATTAGGTGACAACATTATGGATGAACAAGGAAGTGTGAGATATTCCTATTTAAAAAAAAAAAAAAAAATGAATTTGCCATGCATATTAGAGGGAAGAAGGCAGGAAGAGAGCCTGTATCTCAGAGAATTCAGTGAGTCTCTGATAGGAATATCATGGCTAATTCCCAGTATCTTATCAGCTCCTCTAAAACCTACCCTGTTCCATACTACACTTTGTTAGAACTCCCGCAAATTTTTAGACAGTTTGTTTTCTGAGCTAAAAATCTGCTAAAGTTTAGGCCTCCAATTGTCAACTGATGCCTTAATGTAAACAAATGAGGATTGTCTTGCTTTTGAAACATGCCCCTAAATGGTCCTAATAGCCTTTACTCTTCAAGTTTAGGAAGTCAATATTTAGTCCTGGGAACTACATTTCAGCTAAACAAATCCTGCCTGTAAATGAAGCCTTATCTCTTTCTTTCCTCTGGGATTTTGCCACAAAAAAAAAGGAAAGAAATTACTGCTTTATGAATATAGGTGAATAGTTTGCGACTATATCAATTCAGGAAAATGTCAACATATCCATTTCAAATTTGATTGAATGAATTATAACCAGATCCCAAGCCTAAGCAAATACAGTTATGGCTGATATTCTTTGCTCTTGTTTATGGGAAAAGGAGAAAGCTGGGCTCGAAATGGAAACTTCATATTACCCTTAACTACAGAGAGGTTAGTATAACTGCATAGCAGACTACTGGGACAATCTATCAAAGTAATTTAGTACAGCCTGCAAGGTAGATTTAGAAAGAAACACACACAACAACTTTATAAATCCTGGGTATATGTGAACTGAGGGACACCATATTTTTCTTTCACTGCACAATTGGCCAAATGCTGTCAGCAAACAGTCAGCTGCTGTCAATGAAACAGTATGCAAGCACAGCTTAAAGCAATATAATTATACTAGGCCTGAGGTAGCATCACAATAAGAAGCTAATATTTGCAACAGAAGTTTCCTTCCAGGAACCCAGCTTTTCTTCCTAAAGAAGTTCTCCCAACAGACTCTTTCACAGTTCTTGACCTCCTGTAAGAGTACTGCCTAAGTATTTTTTTTCTAAATTCTTTTTGTTCCTGCAAAATGCAGAACCAATTAATAGATATATTTAAATGGAATAATATGATGTTATTATTTTTGAAGCTTCACCTCATTTTCTTCTCATCATCAGTAGATGGATGCATGTCAGGTCTTCACAACAATGGTAGCTGTTGTTCTGAAGCAACTGACTTTTAATCTATTCATTTGCAAGTAATGGTATTCTAAAATGTACGTGCCCAGATACCATGCAGTAAAATAGATTACAGAATTTAAAATTAAAATCAGCAAGAATATAAGAACAGATGCATCATAAGTATTTTGTTCAGATTTATAAAATAAATACTAAAGGTTCTTTTCCACAAGAATATATTGTTCCTTTCAAAATCTTGTATTCATTCATTGGCTCTCAACTGCAGATTAAAGGCACAGACCAGTGCATTTATGCCACTAATTTGAGCACTTCCACTTGTATTTAGAGTTTAAGTAGTCAGATTTGCATGTAAAATTCAACCAAGGTACAAGAATGAAAGCTTTCCACACCAGGAAAAAACAAGCAAAAAAACAACCTAACAATATAACCCATTTTTTTCCAGGATGATACTGGAGAAAAAAAAAAAAAAAAAAAGTTTAAAAAAGAAGAGGAGAAAAGCGGTAGGTGATTGGAAACACTGAGAATGTGCATCTCGGACACAATTCCTTGTACTTACCTAATATCTGTGCATGTTACGCATGTGATACAGCGACTGTTTGTTGTAATGAGGTTCAAAGCCACAGATGTCTCACTGGCAGAGGTTGGATGTGCCCCACATTTAAAGTAAAATTCCTGAAATATTGAAGGAGAGATAAAGAGAAGATTACTTAGCTATAGCTCATGTCCTCTCTTTATCTTAGTCCAACTAACATTTGAAATGAGTAACAAATCACCACTGTCAACAGAAAAGAAGGATAGTTGTCAGGAAAGATTTAGAAAGAATCCCTTGCAAAAATGCCTGGCGAGGCACATATTTTGTTCAGTGTTTTTTCTAATGAAGGAAATATCTACTTGTGTACTGGGTTCGTATCAGTGTGATACACTGGTGTAATTGGGCTGATGTACAGAGTGGATTTCTGGACTTGTAGTCAAGTGATATTCTTTCCTACATTTAACAAAAAGCAGAATACTAAGCATTGTGAGTAGTATTTTCACAGTATTTGCTCCATCTCTCTTCAGACACATATTACATTTGTAATTCTATATTACATTGCATTTGAGTTAACTTCCTTTAGACCAGACTGCTCTATGCAGATGCTTACAGTGCTTTCATGAGCATAATACTTACAAAACTGTGTGCTTTGTTCTCTTTTGCATTGCTCGCTGGGGAAAGCTGTATCTATCGCACTGAGCTTTGATACGATTTTGTATTGAGAGACTGATTTAAGTGTCCAAACCTCTGTGTGCATATGTAAATAAAAACTGATTGAAGAAATTTGCTTTGCAATAGGCAACAGGTTGCAGTATTTATTCCTCTGAAAGTTTTCTCCCCACAGTCTCAAATTTGGTTTGTAATCGAAAAATTAAGACCGCTCTAAATAAGGGAGGAATGGGAAAGGTATGGCTACAAAAGCATCGGAAGAAATGAGAAGAAGGCCTGAAAGAGCGATGGGTGTTGACGGCCCCTGGACCATGGAAGATTCTCAAGACATTCATGTTGGGTAGAGAGTTTTCCTAAAGCAAAGAACAAACTGCAGCTAGAGAAAGAGACCCCGGGACAGTACAGAATGGCACGTTGGCAGTGTAATCCAGTGACCCACAGAGGTGTCATAGGATGAAGTGTGGGGGGGCAAATCACTGCCGACTTAAATGAGCAAATGAGCCAAAGGCTCATCCAGAAACCAGTAACTGAAAAGCTGTCAAAAAAAAAGTCTTTCTCCTAAAACCACAGTTTAATAAAACGCTTAAACACCAACTTATGTGGAAGCATTTCACCAATTCTGAAAGGGCCAGTGGAGCTGCACATTGAACTGGAGCGCATAGAACACTTGCACAATCTGTAACTTTAACCTATTTTCAACCTTTAAAAATGTACCTATCAATCATTTTGATCTCTATTATTTGCTAATGAGTTTTGGAGTTTGGGTTTTCTTGGATGCTTAATTTGATTCTACTTTTGTAGAAGAGAAGGCTAATGAACACCACAGACAATTCATCCCTGCAGAGCGTAGGGATGAAACTTTCAGAATGAAGTTTTGGACTGACAACACACAATGGAGAGAGACAGGGCTAATATTCCTTACCCTTTCTATGATGAAGCAACTAGGTTCAGCAAAAATATTATGAAGCAATATTAGAAAGGAACAAACATAAAATAGAGACCTCAGCCTGGGAAGTATAGCTCTCTAAGGTTTAAAAGTGAAACATAAGAAGAATGCTAGCAAATAGAGATTAGTAATATTAATAATTATCTAGAAAACTGATTCTAATTTATTTTGATGATTCCCAATAATGGTTCTAATTTTTTAGTTATAAAAATTGCTTTGCTGCTGCTCTGTGTCTGAGACATCAGTGCTGTGATGGGAGTTCACAGAGTGGGATTAGAACGGAAATACTGAAAAGCACAGCATGTTGGTGCTAGATAGTTCTGGCATAGTATGGACTACATTTCCACACATTTTTATTATAGTAATACATACTTCAATTGTTTGCAGTATTATAGAAGTCATGAACTCAATTAGTTTTCCAGTTGCAGCCAATTTATGCTGCCTATTTTTATACATGGCAAAAATAATCTACAAAGATTTGCTTGTTATATAGGATACAGTTACAAGATCATAATTTAAATACCCAATTTAACTTTTTTTTTTTCCTTAAATATACGTCTTTACTGATGATGAAATATTTTCTCAGTAAATGGACAACTCCCAAGGGCCAGAAGCACCTCTGCTAGTTTTGGACTAGGCTAATAGAGGATTTTGGTCACTTTTTTCAGATTTAACAGGCTTCTTATGATGCAAGCACAACATCCTTATGTCAGGACATATAAGCATTTATAAAGAAAGATAATCCACAATTCCCTATCAGTACAAACTGTTTCCCAATTGATTCCAACAGTGAAATTGCTGAGGAAAAAATATTAGTGGAGAGATTTCAGACACTTCACCACCCAGTCCTGCCTGTCAGGCATGCAGATATAGCTATTCTTTTATTTAGAATTACATCACTGTCCTTCACGCAGTGTATGATAGCTTGAGGTGAACACACTGTATTGTTTAATTTAAATCATTGTATATCACAAGGTAAACTTTCAAACAGATGTAGAAACCTTGCAGCCAGTTAATTTAGGACTAATTCTCTAATTCTGTCAGACTGTCACATTCATGGAAGAAGTCATTACTTCCTAAGATGAACACCAAAACTTCTTTCTATTCTTAATTTAGATTATGCTATGTAATAACAAAACTACTTTCAGAATTTTAACCTTATAATATCCAAAATCTACAGAATAACATGGAAAGGAATGGGGAAATATTCACACAGTGTATATGATTATCTGACCACTTCTTAAATACCCCAGAATAGTAGGTACATCACATTTTCATATATGTTCCTCAGTCCAGTTTACAGGACTGTCAGGAAAAAATACTGCTCTTTGCTAACATTTAACAGCATAGGCTGCACCTCTGCTGACATACAGCTTATAAACATGAAAACGTGGGTTCACGGAGAGCCAAACAGTATCTGAGGGATTTGGGAGACTGTTGGTGCAGCATTATTTCTATAAATAATTCTCATCGCTGCTCCAGCAGAACAGTCTCTTGCTGGCTCTGCTCTGACAGACTCCTGAGGACCCTTCCAACCTCACGGATCTTGTGATTCTTTTCCCAGCACACTCCCATTTCACCCTGACTCCTACCCCTACTTCTTTTTTCACAGCTACGCAGCCCGTCAGAAATCCTAAGCAAGTTCCACTTTTGCATTTCTTGTTCTCATTTCTGAATAAATTGTAGATCAAGATGAGGGACCTCAGGCGTTACCCACATATATGTCAGGACTGACAGACAAAGCCATTTACTAAAATACACTCTGTCATTTTTAAAGTTATCAGCACTCATCAATCTTCCTTCACCTCTATCACCATAATTATTCCTCTGAATGACAGAAAACTTCATATCCCATTGTGACATACTCCCACGATGGGGTTTCATTTCCCTTTCCAACCGAAAAATAAGCTATTTAGTGGGTCTGCAGGAAGGTTGAAAGAAATCTACCTCAGAATAGATTTCAAATCAAGTATTTGTTCTGGGATAGAGAAAAAATTGGTTCACTCTGAGCAGAGACAATTTAAGGCTCCTATATCCCAGAAGAATTCTAGACGGTGGCTCTAGAGCATCTGATTATCTATTTCTCCAGTGAAAAAAAAAGCTGTTAAAGGTCATAGATAATCTAAATGTGGAAGAGGCATGATTCCTAAAGCCAAAAATATAGTGTAAGACAGGAGAGCTGCTTGAATTACGTTGGATAAATATGAGGAAGACTGTACAGCCAAGAATAGTGAGTGAAGTTTATTGCATCCTAGATGATCTGTAGCAGACTCATGAATGCTTTATCTCCACTTTCTTCTGTGAACCAACAATATTTGTGGTAGCTCTCATTACCGGAAGATGTCTTCCTCAAATTAGTGGCCTGCGCTCAGAGCTCCCCAGGTTTCCCAGTTCAGGAAACACTTCAGTAGCTGTTGGATACTCATGAATTTCAGGTCAGATACTGAGCACTGAACATCACCTAGTGCTGCCAATATGTGGAGTAAATTTTTTTTTTGAAAACCAACAATGACCTAAACACTGCTGTGATAAAAAGAAAAAAAATTATTTATCATAATTCTAATTTTAGCAATATAATTATTAGAATTAAAGAATTCATAAATAAAAGAAAAATATGCCTTTAGCTACCTAAGCCTTAAATGAATTCTAAAGTCTTCTTTCTATTACATCCAGAAAACAATCAGAACTATAAGAACTTTTCTAGCTGAGAACCTAACATTAGGCTCTGCCATTCTCATAGGGGCTCCTTTCATTTAAAGTATTAATTCAGAATATTCATTCAAAATATTCTTTTTTCTACTTGAGATTCCAATCAGAATCAAATCTTCTTATCAAAGATGAAAACATTCTTCCAAAGGTCAATTAACTTCCTTAACCTGGGAATAAAATTGACCTTTGAGCATGGCTGGCTGCATTGCTCCTAGGCAAATGGTAAATAAAACATTCATGAACTGCCTCAGTGCTTAATTACAAACTTACTCATTTTGAGGGAAAGGATATTTGCATAGTATTTGAATAGCATTCAAGCTGCAGCATGTAACTCCTTTAACTACTGAAACAATTACTAAGAATGTATATATTGATCATTACAGAAATCAGAATAATGCATGTGGTTCATTGTTAATTCTCTGTTAAGATTAGGCAGGACAATAATCAAAGTTATTAGGTAGTTCAGTGGTGACAGTGGATTTGAAGGTGTATGATCGTTAATATACATTTGATGAATACTGTGATGCAAAGATTAAAGATGTTGGTCACATTAACCTTTCATATATCAATATTAATACAAAACTTACTAAAATCATAATCAATGCACTGAAATATTTCCTTGCTGTTAAAATAAATAAATAAATAAATAAATCATTTATTCAATCAGGCTTTCTATTTGAAAGAAAAGATCATTTGAATAATTCTGGGCCCAATCTTCTGTATACAGAATGGAATCAGAAAAATAAGTAAGAACTAAAATAAAATGATGCCATTGATACGAGCATACACTATGTACACTTCTACAGAAATTTACCCATCCCAAAGATTTTCAAACCCTCTACTGCAGAAGGTGCACTATAAGGACAGTATGGCAGTTCATAAAAGCTGTCAGAAGATTTGAGAGAATTGCTTTTATGGTATGTAGGAAGAAAATTGATCACTCAGGTCAAGTATTATATAGAAAGTCTTGTTAATATACTGCTGATAATTAAGCTGACCTCAAAGCTGAACTGAAATATCTTTGCATGTGCAGAATGCCAATAAGGTGTAGAGCTATTCAACTGTAGGGTCTGTAAAAAGTAAGTGTGTGCACATGTGCATATTTAATTCGATAATGGACAAAAGAAGCATAAAAAAATCTTAAAGAAATATGAACATGTCTCTAATACGTGTCTGAACACAAGCTAACTGAACTCCTTTGCCCTTCTCAAAATGCCACTGGCTAAGAAGAAGAAAGACCTGCTACTCATGATAAAAATCTTTTGGATGAGTGTCGTTTGCTAATTCTTCATCAAGACTGCCAAAATAGAGCATGCTTGTTCTCAGTTAATACATCCGCATTGACCTTTGTGGGGCAGAGGAAGTGAGGATTTTATTATTAAAATATTTTTGAGATAAAGATATGGAGTTTACTTCTGTAGCAAAGATAAGAGTTTCATTTTTTCCTCAGAATCAAACACAACACTATGCCCTTTATTATAATAAATTTATTTTGGTAGTTCTGATAAATTTATTATAATATTAAATTACAAAGCAATAATATAATACTCTTTTTTCAGTTGAGAATAACAGGAGGAAAATATTTGTGCACTGAACAGCAGCCTCTGACTTTCGGTGACTTTTTTGGCTTTATTAAGCACTTTTAGCCACACACTAAATAAAAATGTATCTACTCCACTTGTCAAGGGGCAACATTTCTATCATTCATTGTTTGGGAATTCAATGAATAAACAACATAGAGACTGTTTAAAAATTAATAACAGGACTGCTATAGCTACTGTTCAATGATTCACTCTTAATCAGCAGTCTAATATGGCATAACCAAGAACAATAATGAACAAAAAAAATCTTATTTGCTATCTATTTCTGGGGGAACCATCACTTACTGTATGTGATAATCAACGACTTATAGTAATATGGTCGTTTTTGTACAATTGCACATACAGCTTGCATATCTATTTTCTGTGTTACAAAAAACACTTATTACTTTTCAGTTAATAATTTCTATTGTAATCAAAAAAGAGATGATGGATTCAATTAAGATTCAAATAAGTGGCATGATGGGTTATTAATTATACAAGGTTAAAAAAACAACATCTGGCCTCTGGAGATAACATGTGCAACTACAGCTTCATAGGACTTTGGTGGGGAAGAAAAGCAGTAAGAAATGCTGTGCTTATCAGGTATTATTCTTTTCTTGCCTGCTGGGAAAGACACAGGAGCAGCAGAAGCACAAATGCGTGGGACTGACTCCGCTGCTGCCACGCCGGCAGTGCTGTTTTGCCCACCGAGGAAAGGACTTGGTGTGCAGCTGAGCGACCCTTCCCAGCACCATTCCTCATCCGCCTCCCTTGTGGAAAGGCAGTCGCACTAGGTGTTTCCTCCACATCTCTGCATTGTGGCTCTGACTAAAACAAATTCTGCCACTAGGCCCGCTGGCATTGCGGCAGTGGTACCAGCCCGCCCTCCAGCTACTATCACTGCTGTCAAACAGGGCTCTTCAGCCTGATGCGGCTCTTCCATCCCCCATTTTCTTGCAGTATAGACAAAGACCTGGACACTGTAAGGCATCGTGTCTCCTTAAAAAATGGGTTTTTGCCCCACAATAATATCCAAGGCCCAGCAGACATTTAGCGAGCCACAAAAAAGCATGACTAACCTGTTACAGACACTGTAACCTTACAAGCTACAGGTATTACAGGAAGATAATTGTAAGTAAATATTAAGCTTATAATAACAATGATTGTGCTTTCATATAAAAACACCCTTAAAATTGAACATCCTTTAGACATTGTGGAAGTGAACTTTCTCCTTTCCCCCTCTGCTCCCAAATTTTTTCATCAATATTTCATACAGATAGACCCTCTGATCAAACTAACCTCTGGGCTGAGTGACGACTGCAGACGTCAAGAAGACTTAGTTATCTGTCTTAGCCTCTGAAGCCCAGACTGAACTGTTTTGTTGAATTTGGTGGGCAGGTTTTCAGAACAAACTGTTTTACATATACTGTAAACTTCCTGAGGATTACTTGAGCCACAAGGGAAGTCTCAGCTTTAGAGTAGCTACTTAGGATGCATTAAAATCATCATATCCCAAATATCAGTGCTGATTTCTAGGACTTAAACTTTCTCATCAGTCTCTCTTAAAGCAGGATCCAACAGTTTAAATTTCTTATCAAGTATTTCCTGTAGAGAACCGGCCCTTTACTCTGAGCTTAATTTCCTCTGGCAATCAGATTTGAATTTTGATGTGAATGTAAACCACCGAAAGGGCTCAAGGAGGGAGGGAACATCATCAGGCTGTGTGGCCTCTGGCACAAAAACAATTTGTTTGCAATTATAAGTGCGTGTGTTTTGCTTATTTTCCAAATGTACTAATAAGGACATTGAGTAAAAACAGTGATCAGGAATTCAAACGGATTACAGCATAAATCCAAAATCTAAGAAAAACGGAACTCCCATACATGAACTGTAAAAATGTCACCGGTGAAGTTACAGTGCAGTATCTCTCAAAGAATGTTCAGAAAAAAAAAGCCTGCCGTGATAACAAAGCACAGATACCTAAGTAAAGTCAGAATTTTTTTCTTCAACCAAATGTCACCTCTCATGAGTAATCTACGCAACACACGAGTTGCACGATCTGTTCTGTGTAAATATTGTTGCCTTATATGCAGTAGATTCCCAAGCAGATACTACTGCAGCTGAAATGTGCACATTTTGTCTATCTCTGGATATCAAAGGAGTTGGCCAAACTCATGGCTTAGCAAAAAAGGTATTTTTAGTACAGTAACTGTGCTAAAACAAAACAAAACAAACAAACAACCCCCTCCCCCCCCAACTTATTTTTGGTCTTGGATTCTTAGCCTTCAGCTAGTATCATCCATGTCCTGAAGCCTCACCCCCACCCACTAACTGTTGAGATGAATTAGAAGTCTGCACCAAACTTGAAGGGCAGTGCTAAAACACCTTTCATTTAGCACTAAGGTTCCCTCAGTTAAAAGATTGTCTCATCAGTACATCAATAGCATAAATATCATATTTATGCAAGAACACAGTGCAGGCAAAATGGGCTCAGATACTATACAAGTGGCTCTCTGCCTCCACTCTGTATGTCAGGTTTGGAAAATTGCATGGTTTGTTTTGCAATCTTTCCAATGCCTGTCATAGACCAGGGTATGAATGCAAACAAACCAGCTGAGACACCTTCCTAGCAGGTAACGCTTCATCCTGCAGCCTAAAAGTAAGTATTTGTCACCAGATATTTTCACCACTACTCCGTTGTTACAAAACTAAAAGATATAGAGAGAAGAAACTGTGA
This sequence comes from Nothocercus julius, assembly GCA_013398735.1. Classification (NCBI taxonomy): domain Eukaryota; kingdom Metazoa; phylum Chordata; class Aves; order Tinamiformes; family Tinamidae; genus Nothocercus; species Nothocercus julius. The sequence goes on along the minus strand of VZSV01000055.1, from coordinate 1,053,039 downwards.
GCCGACAAAGACATAAAAGCAGTTTTAGGCTTCAGATGTGGTTGCATTTAATTTTAAGGGCACAAGTCTGAGGGAAATGAAGAGTTTTTCAACTACGGCTTCTGAATGGAAGTCAAAGTAAGTAAAAGAAGTCAAAATGAGTAAAAGATTATTTTCTGGGCTTTGATTTTTCTTGTATTGAGGGAAACAAACTTGTTCTCTGTATATCAACATTTGAATTATGAGAATTTTCTCCTTTGGGCAAAAATGTCCTGTAAGATTTCAAGTTTTTGGCTAAGTGCTCAGGTCAAAAAGAGTTACTGATATAAATGAGAGTGTTGTAAAGAGAATTATTTCTCAGCTTGCATCTTTTTTTATTTTTTTTTCCTCTATCAATTTCCCTAAACTATCACAGGAAAGAAAAGAAAACTAAAGCTTAGTTTATATCAGTGTGTTTAAGAAACCAACACTTTTATCGAACTAAATGGGAACCCACCTCAGAGAGATAGAGCCTTCCCTGCTCAGAAAGAACGGGATATGAGTTAGTTGATTTACATACTGCTATAGGTTACATGCTGCATGCAGTCACTGGTGGAATTACAACTCATGATAAGAAGAGTGCTATCTTGTAAATTGTCCACAAAAACACAAGGCTTAGGACGCTAATTAAAAGAAAAAAAAAAAAAAAGGAAGAAAAGGAAACAAAAAAATTTCCCCAGAGACTTTGTTGAGGTTCTTGAAAATTACACATGCCCTCTATAAATGGAAGGAAAACACTAATTTGACTGATCTTGCACAGCAAAACTCACTAGAATCTCAGCAGCAAAGAAACGAATCTGTTCTATGACATGCAGATTCAACTACTTCCACTGTGGTCTCAATTTTCTTTAATATTTTCAATATATTCAGATTATACATAAGATGAGCTAGACAACATAACACTGGTAAATCCACTATCTTCTCTGTAATATGTTAGAAAAAAATGAAAATGTGTGTTTACATTGCCTTCTTAACTACAGTTTCTAGGATAAGGAATAAAAAATGCAGTAAAATAACTTATTTGTTTAAAATAACAGACTTATTTAACATTCAGACTAGTTTAGAGAGCCGACATTGATCAATGCCAGCCAAAAGGATAAATTTGGTCTTGTGAATGTCATGTTCGCACAAACATAGCAGGTCTGTTACAGCATTTGTAATGGCAAACAAATCTTGGTTTCTGACTTCAAAAGTCTCCTATAGATGGCATAAGCAATCAAAGAGTGAGTGTTTGCTTAACACTGCCCTGCAGTTGCCATTGCCATGGCAGTTTTCTGATTGCTATGCTTTCTGCACGGGCATTATGCCCTTTGATAGCAATAATGTCTACCAGGAAAGCTAAGAAAATCCCCCCAAAATTAGACTTTCCACTACACAGCCTACATGTTCATGAGCAGCGAATGCAAAAGTAAGAGGTCCAGCTCCCTGCATAAAATAACCACTTTGGAGTAGTTAGCAGTTAAAATATGAAATCTATTTATCTGAAAAACAAATGCATTTCACTTGAAGGTACTGAAATGCAACATTCTGAAAACTTGCCATTACAGTTTCAGAATACCTTTCGTTTGGACGTGGTTTATGCCAGACATGGTCCATTACCTTGTCAGATATATCAGATGTGGTTTTGCTTTGCTTTCCCCCTTGCCATGTTCACAATTTTGACTTCCCATCTAACTACTATCACACTACCAGGCACTCCTGAGGAAACAAAATCAATGAGCTAAAACACTATCTACCATAGCAAAAGCCTTTAACTTTTAACTGAGCCCCTAACTGAAGCTGTGTTCAATTTTGTCCTCAACACACACTCAGCTCCTACGCAATAAAATTCCTAGTCATAAATACCAAATACCTGTGGCCAATATTTTATCTAGCCTGGCACACAATATGCATTATTAGCGCAGAGATATTTCCTAGAAAACCAGAATTGTTGTACTTGCTGATCTAATTGAAGGAGCTTTCCAAATGCCAAATAGGAAACAGGCATTTGCCTTCAAGAAGTTTTTTTCCAAGATGCTAGTTAATATTCAAAGTGAAGTCAATATATTCTATACGTGACATGACACAGTCTTAAAAAAAAATCTGAGAAAACAGAATTACTATAAATATATCAGCTATATTACTCTATTGATTTGGTGAGGGATTTTTATTTTTAAAAAGTTATAAAGGGTTTCTTCTTCTTTTAACTGTTGTCACCTTTTTTTTTTCTTTTATTTTATTTCTGTTTTGAAGGGGCGTAGGGCATATTGAAGATGGACCGAGTTTTTAAAGATGGTTTCCTTCTTGTTTATATTCATTACACATTTATTTCTATACATTTTCACCAAGAAGAATTGTGACTTTTCTAGTTGACTAGAAAATTAAATATTTTAAAATAAAGGTCTGCTTCAAATGCAGCTGAGCTCGAAGATCAGTTGAAAGAGATTGGCGCAAATTCCACCTTATACAACTGCTCCAGCACAAACTGTGATTTACAAGAATTAAGGCATCACAGCAAATCCTTCTTGACAGGTTAGTGATCCTGCAAGCAGGGCACTGTTGTCTACTAATGTTTAAGATAAAGCTTCCGGAAATCAATCTGTTGGTGAGTGCCAACTCTAGCTCGCACATAAAAGCCATAGCACCTTTAATAAATACCTCCTCAGCTGGAGTTGTTATTTTTCCCTTGACTTTACAACCTCAAATTCATATGACACTGATGTTGTTGTCTGAAAAGAATGAAATATGCACTATTACAGCGTCTCCAGAAGGCATTCTAGCAGTAGCATTCAATGAGCAGTTATTTCTTAATCGTTTATCATACCGGCACCAGAAGTACATGGCTTTTCTTTAGAAAAAAGAAAATCTGCTGATTCAGCTCAAAGAATGCTGTGTCAGTTTGGATTCTGTAATGGTGGGATAGCAGGAATGCGAGACAGGTGGCTTTATGCATCAAAAAAACAAAGCCTGTGTTTCTCTAGCACGTGCCTTTAGATCCTCTGGCGGCAGGGTGAGCATGCCCGGCTTTTAGGAACAATCCTTAACGGAAGTCTCTTTGCCCACATAGGCTAAAGATAACGCAAGGGGAAGCTCAAACATTTGATTTCAGAACTCCCCAAACATTTACTGAAGTCCCAAGGAGCTACTACAATGTACTATATCACTGATGGGCAGATATACTGCAAGAGAGGAGATGCTACAAAGATCTGAATGAGGCTGGTTTCATTGCATAGGGAAAAAAAATAGTCTGTGGATAATACTCTCTTAACAAGTTTTTCTGAACCATATGTTTCAAATGATCCACTGTGTTGATGCAAAGGAAACACTTCACTGCACTTCCACACATCCTCCCAGAAACTAAGCCAAAATGTTGAGTGTTCTTAATGTCACATTAAGAGCTTCAGTAAGCTATTTTTATGTATTTATATAGTAATTAATAGGCATTGAAATTAGTCTCCCATTGCAGCAGGTGCTTAAAACGTGTAGTAATATTAACTTCAGCAGACTACTGATATATTTAAGACTGCATACATTTCAGGTATTTCAGCCATTAAGGGAGAAACACAAACGACTAAGACCTCTGCTACTACAATTTAAACTTTCGAAAGTCGAAACAAAAGAAGTTTTGAACTGAATGTTTGAACTGAATTAAAATTATGAATTATTTTGCTGCCCTATATGAGAAACTCGCAAGTAATGCCATTGACTACATTAACCTGATGTACTTCATATCACACAAACAATACATTAATATTTTAAGTCTATTTCTTCTGATTTGTTAAAGTGAGTTTTCTTGACAAGTTGCATGCACAGAAGCAAAAGACAGAAATTCAAGAAGATGCAAACCAATCCCTGATTGATTAGAGGAGAGAACCGGAAAGCAAATTGAGAAGTTCAAATGGTCAAAACTCCTAATCTACCTACAAGGAAAAGATATTTGCTAAATAATATTGCAAGTCTAAAGCCTGTGTTAGCCAGTGAACCTTGAATTCCATCTATGATTCCATAGATAACAGAAATCAGGTTTCTCAGTCAGTGTTGACTTCCATTCCTTACCTATTACATAGTTAATTTGCTACTACTGGGTCAGAAAATGAGAGAGGCATAGTCTTAGGAAAACTAGACCAAAACCTAACGCCTTTGAATTATGGAAATTTAGACTAGAACATTGAGAATGGACAATATGAAGGGAAAATCAAATTTTATGCCAGATTCAATTTTATAGTTACTTTTAGGTTTAACTCAATGTATTTCCTAAGGTGTTAGCCCGCAAAGTGACCCAAATATTAAACACCCAATAACAGCACCTACCAGTAGCAAACGGAAAAAAAAAAAAAAAGGGCACAGTCTTCCACATAAACCCTACCTAACATTTTTTGTAAAGAGACTCCTATACAGCTACACTGTAGCCTATCAAAGTCAGCTTCATCTTTGGTTTGCTGACAGATGATTGTATGTTGCCCGTATATTGCCTGATGATGTAAGTTGCCTGTTTGAGTGGAAATCCCAGGTTTCAGTCATGAGTAGTGAACGTGCAACAGCAGCAGACAGTAGCATATTGCTTATGTCAGTGAAGCAAACAACACAAGAGTCAGTGAAAGTGTTACTGAACTCCGCTGAAATACAAAAAACTACCCCTGAATACAGTAGACACGTTGTCACAGCCTACCCAAAACATTTATCAAGCAAAACGTATTTGAAAGAAAATTTTGGCCTCATCTGTGAAATGGGCACCATGTTAGAGTTTGGAATTGGGCCTTCTGTACTCTCTCACAGTGTGTCTCTCCAGTTTTAATATCATAGCATTTAAATCACAGGTTTCAATTAATGCTTCACAATTTCCTTAGGTGCCTGAATGACTGCAAGTTTTCTAAAACTTGAGTAATCATATTCATGGATGTTATAATCAACTCCACAAAATAGGCTAAAATGACTTGTTTTGTGATGTAAGTGGAATAAACTGTAACACTAATATAAAACTCAGGAACATATTATGGCAATGAGGCTTGCCACTGTCTTTCAGCTGTCTCTAACAGCAAGCCAACACTACATGCCTAGGATGTGTGATAAAAGGAAAAAAAAAAAAAGGATGAACATTAAAATTATATTTGCCTAAAATAGGATCCCAACCTCCAGCAACCTGTGGCTTAGAGACTTCCTAAATCAGAAGGGGTGTCTTCACATTTCATTGTTCTCAATAGATTTTTCTTCATGACTTTTTCTTTTCAGAAGTTCCCTTGTAACTTCCATAATATATTTTGGGCCTACAGTGCTGTGCAAAGAGGAATCTTTGGAGAAGAATTTGAACATCCTAGGAACTGGAAAAGGACAGTATCAGGCCAAAACGGGAATATTAAAAACTTAGGACAGTCAAACAACTCCAGTGCTGTAAGTCTTTATAATTGTCCATAACACACGGGAACAAAATGGGTTCCCTACTACACTGAGTTATAAATGTGGTTTTGAGACATTTCTAAAAGTAAAATCTCTAAAGATACTGAAGCTGAATCATGTTCCATTCTGGTTTGCTGATATTATCTGTCTTTTAGCATAGTCAATGTAATTCCAGGAGCTATGCATAAACTGGATTTGTTCAGATGAGCACAAACTGTGCCCTACTCATTTTTCACAACATTGTGTCCTTGATGCTGACTGCCTCAAGGTGGAAAATGATCATTTATAAGACATTCACTGTTTTTTACATTGAACACAGTAGTATTACAAGTTTTGAATGAAATCCATTGACTTGTTAATCCAAGGTATATATCAGTCTTACCAAAACTACCACTGGTTCCTTCTACAAGTCAACACTTTGACTCATCTGAAACTGCCTTCCACAAATCATGAAGCATTCACACTGTTTGAAGAGGTCTTCAAGGACCCTATTATTGAAGCATATATAAAGCTGTGCTCAAAATTACTATCTATTATAAAATGCAATTTTGAAGACTAGGACCAGTGCTAAAAAAAAAGAGAGAGAAAAAAAAAAGGCTGAGCATGGTGATGTAAAGTAATTGTCCAGAGAAAGTTGAATAACACATTGAAGATTTTTTTTTTTTTCTTGAAAACATACTGAATGCTTATGCTTTCAGACCAGGTTTTCTGGAATTGAACAGCAGATGCAAAAATTCTAAGCCATTCTAAGAAAGGTTTTTTCTTTCAGTGGAAGAGCTAATAAATTAAGAAAAAATCAAAGAGTAGAGGATTTGTTTCATGGAGACATTCTAATCTCCAATATATACTGTTTGATCATCTACAAAATTCTGACTTTTCCCCACATGTTAACAGAAATGGTGGTAGCAATACAGGAAAGAGAGCTAAACTTCTTGAGATCATTCAAAACATAGTGCAAATTTACAAGTTCCTTTGTGTGGGTCAGAATGTCTATGTTATTGCAGCTCACAAAAAAATAACAAAATCTTTATCCCATGGGTGATAAAACCAAAGAACACATAAAAGTAGTATCAAGCCTATCTTTAAAGCATAGGTCATCTTTACATACCTTGCTTGATCTCAGTTTTAAGCACTCCAAAATTATGCATTGCTTAATAAAAGTAGCTTCTTAAGAAAATATGTAGTCAAAATATATATTTTTTTCTGTGTAGTATATGATCACTTGATCTAAACAAGATTTAAGCTATATTTGCTGGTTGTGGGTTTTGATATGGAAAAATTCTTTGTGGTCTATAAAAATGTCCAATACACTGTAAAAGGATTATTTTATTCTACACTATGAATGAATGAATTCACATTTTTTTATGAGAAAAGCTCTTAATTTTAAAAGCTTTGATCTTTTCTTTTTTGGGATGATTTAGCGCTTTTTTGTCTATAATTAATTCTATATTTTATAATTCTTTTCCTTAACTCTCATTGATTATTTTCTGCAATAAGAAGTAGAAAAGCAGGATTTTTTTATAAAGGAAAAATTGATCTACTCCAGAATGAGGATATTTTCAGAATACCTGCAAAACCAGATCTGATTATAGATACCTAAATAGATAACTGTAAAGATATAAGCCATGTAAGCCTAATACCAGCTTTGGGTAGAATAATAAGCTAAAATGGTACTTGATTAAAAAAGGAGTGAAGGAAGGATGTGTAATTAATGTCAATCAACATGAATTTATGGTAAATAGACCACATCGAACTAACCTGACATTTTTATGAAATTACAAGTTTAGTGGAACAATGTAATAGTGATGTTGTAACTTACCCAGATTTCTTTATGGCATTTGATACAGCTCTGACATTTTGATTAAGAAACTAGGACACCATAAGATCGATGTTAGATGGATTTAACTGATACATTTCAAAATGTAATTTCCCAGAGTGAATCATCAAATGTCTGCTTCTCAGGGAGGGTTTTGCAATGATCAGCTCTTGGCCCCATGCTATTCAAAACATTTGCTAATGATCTGGAAGAAAGCATGAAGTCATTACTCAGAAACTGGTAAGACGGCACCAAATTTGGGAGAAGGGAAAATAATGAAGTCTCTGACAGAAGAACACGAACAGCGTGATGAACTGAGATCAAACACAGAATAATCATTTTAAAACAGCCAAAGATAAGTCACAGTTTTAGAAACAAGGGCCAGACATGCTGCAGGAATAGCTCTGTCCAGGTAAGCAGTTATTGAAAGGCCTGAGGTTTTGAGGGGATGATCACCCGAAGGGGAATTCTCAGGATGACGCTATGGTCAAATTACCTAGTATAACTGCAGGACATCTACACAGATAAGCAGACTGTATTATTAGGGTATTTGCTACTGGTGTCCTCACTGCTGCAACTATGCCTGGTTTTGACGTGTGCAATTTATGTAAAATGGTAAAAGTGCAGAAAATAGCCGAGAGCGTGATTAAGGACTGGGAAAAAAAAGAAGTTTTACTATAGCAAAGAACCCAAGCTTAACTCTTGGCTTGTCAGTGGAAAAGGCTAAAATACAGCTGAACTTTAGTTTATAGACCTCAACATGAAGAAAACAGGGCTCTTGATAATAAAGGACACTGGATAGAAACTGAAGCGAGGGAAGCTGAAGTTAGACAAATTTGCACTAGGAATAGCATACTTTNTTTTTTTTTTTTTTTAATCCACCACTGGCTATCTTAAAGACAGGCCATACGTTTTCCTGAATTATATGTTTGGCTTTAAAAATTTATTACTTCAGGAAACGATTATAGTTTGTGTTATGCAGGAGGTTAGCCTAAATGATCAAAAAGTTCCTTCTGTTTTTATATCTATGGACCACTCACTTCCTACAAAAATGTGCTCATGAAATACTCTGAATTTTCTGTGCTTTAAAGGATTCCCTATTGTGTTTTTCAGGCTTCCTACTTAATTCCTCAGCGATTCTGGATTCCAGGGCAATTCCAGTGAATCAGAGAGGATCCTAAAATGTTAGCACATCACCAAATCACCATAAAATGTTATGCTTTGGAAAACAGTTGTCTATTGAAGAAATGAAGAAAAAGCTGGAATGACATAGCTTCTTCCTATATTTCTCAATTTTTAGGACACATGCTAGTAAGTCTATGAAAGCTTTTGGAAGATCAATATGCTAACATATGCCAAAATTGTGTGTGTAGTCCACATAATTTAAAAAGTTAGAGTAGTCCAAAGCAATTGTGTATGGGCTTATATTTGTCATTACAGATGTGATATGAGTATGATAATTGTAATTGATTACGAGACATTTAATATGATAAGACATATAATGTGACCATAATATCTGTCCTAACAAATGTTAACACATACATGAATGCATTTGGATTCTGATTCTTTTCTGGTGAAGTTAGGGTCAAGAAAAGGCTCTATTACCATAGAATATAGAGAAAATCATAAAGTGAGTACTATGTCGATCCTATGGTCTAATTATTGTAAAGTACCATGTGTATATATAAACTGTTATTGCTATTTTAATACAAGTTTCAGTGATTTGGATGATATTCTGTTTAGGTAACTAGACTTGTAAAGACACTCTGCATACACTGCCCTCCCTCCTCCAAGCAATTCGAAGCTTCTTTTTTTATACAAGAGAAAACCAACCAGGCAGCCAGATTGCACTCTCATCTTCAGCCCAGAGGCACAAATCATGGCAAATCATTCAGGTGTGTCTAACAGGACAACTTAATTTAGTGATTTAATCTGAATAATTTCACTTTAAATTTCATCAATGAATAGGTTTCTGAGGGGGAGGATGTTTAAGTGAGAAAATTATCTGAAACTATCTTCCTATCTGTTACCTCTATCTCCTTTTATTTTGCACAATGGGAATGATAAAGAATAAAATTACATTGATGAATTTACATTCTTTGCTACTTAACTCTGAATAACATTCATCTGTAACTATACTTTATTCTTTTTACTTACACAGATGTCATGCTACTAAGCATGAAAGAATACATCTATTCCTAAACAGTAAGGGCAGACTCTGAGTCTCCAGTAAACTTGAAAATATCCAGATGTACCTTTTGTGAAATTTGAAACGTTTCCTTTTAGGTCTCGATAAAGAAGCTGTCAGAATCATACTTTGCAGAGATTATATTGTATTATAAGAATTCTGATCTGGCATTTTTAATTAGCACTCCTGCATTCCTGTTTCATCATGCTCACTGTGAAAATTTCATTTTCTTAAAGCATGAGACAAATCTGTAATGTGTAAAGCAAAATAACATGGTGTGGCAGAGTGGAAGAAGTCCAAGAGTTTTCCTAATATCAAGTAACATATCTGAGAAATTTTAAAATACTTTTAGCAATAGTATTCATATGACTTTGAAAATACACTGTTTCTGAGGACAGACAGAAGTGCTTCTTTCACAAATAAACTTCACTTCTTTCACAAATAAACAATTTTACTATAAAAATAGAACAATTACTACAATTAATAAATAGAGTAGCAATGTGTCAGAGAATTAACATAATTGGATCACTGTTCCTTTGTTTACTATATGCATATTTTGATAACATCACTGAATTTACTACTTAGCTCTTGATAGTTTTTAACTGATGAAGAAAACTCTTCCTATTCTATGAGGTCTGAGCTCATCAAAGCAAGATGAGATTAAAATAAAAAAAACACATTATGCCTGAACAATGAAGTTTGATAAGAAAAACTTGGGATGATTGATAATAAAGGCATTTGGAAAGCTGCATATTTAAAGATGAAAATTCTGCACTTCATTTCTTAGCACACAGTCCCTGTTAAACAAACTGGCAGTGGAGATATAATATTGCTGTCCTCAGAATTAAACTAATGACATTAAACATATCTCAGGGTTAAAGTAATGACATTAAACATATGGGATAAGGACAAATATTTATTCCAAATCCTCAAAAAATTCAATGTAAAAAAAAAAACAAAGTGAAAACTACACAGGAGGAATGTGGAAAAATAACAAGAACTATGTATTGAAAAATCATAACATGTTTCTATCGGAAGCTTGTTCCCCCAAACACACATTAAATGAATTAGTTTACGAAGTAATGTCATCTGACTGTCAAATAATTATAATGATCATCTAATGATCATTAAAAAAAATGAAGAAGACAAATTACCAAAGTGGAAAATAAATCTTTACTCAGGAAGTTGTTGTATAGCTACAGTATATCGCTATTTCAGGAAACTTTCTATTTAAAGAGGCTTTTATAGTTCACAGAAGTCCTGTTACTTCTTTTTGAAATACTTTGCTGAAATATATAACATATGCTTTGGGACCTGGAGAAGAGATAAAAATGCTATTCACCTATACTGATGATGGACAGTTGATAGTGTGGCAGTCTTTGTTGGGAATATAAAATTCAAGATACCAGCAGTAAGACATATATCAAAACTGGGGAAGAAATGCATTTATATTTCCATTAAAATCCATTTTCATTTTTCCTGACGCACAATGGCTTAAACCATAACTGACCTACAAACCTGGGTAACTCCTCCATTACTAGGACTTTACAGTATACAGCAACTCCTCGAGCGCATCAGCTGTGAATCCCAACAATGCACGCAGACCAATAATCCTCTTTCAAAGAATCCTAAAGTTCAGAATAATATCTGCCCTATATTTTGCCTTGGAGACACGGCAAAGCTCTTTCAGAGTCTGGTGCATGTTCACTTGACTGTAAGGCTGATGATTTCCCTGTGATAAAATTATTATTTCAGTGGTTTATGGCACTGTTAGCCCTCTGCCTCTGCCTATGGAGAGTGCTACATTATTTTTGTGGCTGTGGATGAAATTTCCTTGAGAAAGGAAATTTAATAGAGTTCTTGTACATAGAGGCAGGACAGCCTTTCCTTTTGCAGTCAGAAATACAGTCCATTGTACGACAAACAGAAAGTAATCATTTTGTATTTAGACTGCTACGGAAATTTGAACTTAATATGGCCATTTTGTCATTCGTTTCAGTAAGCAAAGTGCAACAAAGAATTTAGCGTCCGTTACATTCAAGGTTGTGTGTATGATACACCTGAGTTCTCCAAACACATACCAGAAAGTTAATTAGGATTTTTTTTCCAAAGTAATAATAAATGCCTAACCCTCAAGAACAGAGGTTAACGTTTCATTTTAGATACAATATCTGTAATGTTTGTTCAACTACGCATGACAGATACCAAAATTCAGCAGCAAGCATTTTATTACCATTGCACTGCAAAATATGTTCTAATTATTACCATTATATTGCAAAAAAATAAGAATGCTCCAATAGACCAGACTCAAGCTTAATTTATAACTGGTTGAGAAATAGCTCTCTTATGCGCATGTCCTTGAGGTACTGGAAGTAATTTATTTATAATACTCTGAGAATAAAATCTTTTTCATTTTATCCCTGTGGTATGGTGCATTATACTTAACACATATTTTACATCACTAACACTATTTTGTAAATCTTCTTTTTTAATCCTCCTGTAAAAACTACCATGGTTTCACTATTACCAACTTAGTCATCTATTTGGAGAAGAGATTTGGATAAAACTGTTTAAAGATTATTTGAAATATCTTCAAAGGCACCACTGGATCTTTGCACTTAATAGGATTGTTCATAAAGAAAATAAAAAGTACATGTCTGTCTTTTTAAAGAGGAAGAACTTATTGTACATAAGGGCTTATTCATGAGACCCTTTCTTCATCCAAAGGAGGGCAACGGAGCTGGGGAAGGGGCTGGAGCAGAGACCTTGTGAGGAGCGGCTGAGGGAGCTGGGGTTATTCAGTCTGGAGGAGAGGAGGCTCAGGGGAGCCCTTATTGCTCTCTACAACTACCTGAAAGGAGGCTGTAGTGAGGTGAGGATCAGTCGCTTCGCCAGAATAACTACAGATAGGACAAGAGGAAATGGCCTCAAGGTGGGCCAGGGGAGGCTCAGGTTGGATATTAGGAAAACTTTCTGCAGGAAAGAGTGGTGAAGCACCGGAACAGGCTGCCCAGGGAAGCAGTGGAGTCACCGTCCCTGACAGTGTTCAAGAAACATGTAGATGAGGCACTTACTTAGGGACATGGTTTAACAGGTATGGTGTTGGGGACTTATGGTTGGACTTGATCTCAAAGGTCAAAAAAAAAAAATTTCAGGCAGGTCAGTCCTTCACCCTTTTGTGACCCTGAAACTAGATGTTGATTCCTGTGTGATGAGCTTCCATCACACTGATTACAACAAGCTCCTTGATACCATGCACGTGTAACACAAGAAGCAGCTCAGAGGCACTCACAGTCCTTCATGATGCAAAGAGTAGATCATAAATCAGTTTCTCCTATTAACCTTAACTGTCAACTATCAGTAAAGACTTTATACCCTTTTACGGTTTTGTGAAACTTGAACTACGGTGCTGCTTGGCATTGGATAAGGCGACCCTTGGTCACCTATCTAAGTGACAGAAATTCAGTTCAAGCTATTCAAGCTGTAACTAAATTATGTTCTAGTGCGAGCACTACCTGAGCTCTCAAAAAGAACAGTGCCTATTTCCATAGCCCTTGGGTTGTCCTAATCAAAACATTTACAAGAAAACTCACAAGGAAAGCCAAACAGAAATAAGCCTGAAAACTAAAAGCCAGGAGCACTGTTAATGCATTCAATCATTTCTCCAGAGTAAGGGTCTACACGCATGGCTGTGTACAGCACTTCTGACTGACAAGGCCAGGAGATGGCAACTGAATGGAAAAAGTTCCTCCGTGTTTAGGAAAGAGTTTGAGAAACAATTTGAAAGACACCCATTTTATCCTCATTTAAAATCCATCCGTGTGAATCAGCTAAAGCAACATTTCTGTTGTTCACTTAAACTACATTAAGCTTGATATAGAAGTGGTTTGAGTGTTCCACTCATAGGAATATGAGTGTCCGGACAAACTACTATAACCCGAAAGGAAAGAGCTAGGAACAGATGCATTGTTTGTGCAGGACAATGCAAGTGCAAAAGACAAAAAAAAAAAAAAAGAATACTTTACATTTTCTCCACTATTGCTCAGAACCTGTACTAATTTGTGTTGTTTCATAGAGAATTCTAATGTTAAATCTCTAAACGAAACCTTTTCTATTACCTTTTCCAAATCTGTATTCTAGGCTTCTTTTGCACTAGTGTTTGTAAGTGCTTGCATTTTTATATAGAGCACACAGCTGCTCAAGACTGCAAAGACTATCAGGCAAGAAAACAGCCTGTAACTGAAACGAATGAAGAGAAACTGCAGAAAGCCCTCTGTGCAGCACAGGGGACTGCTACCTAATGCTCCGGGCCCTCCAGTGGATCAGCAAATAATCAGTCATGTTTTAAGATGTATAGAAGATTGCAATATTCATCTTTTAAATCTATTTTTCTCCCTCTTTTTGGTGATAATTATGAAATATAAACACCATTGAATTCTTACTTGCTGTTTTTCACTCCAAGCTTAAAAGAAGTTGAGACAACAAATAAAGCACATAAAGCAGATCACATAAATATTTAAAGTCCTGTTTAGTCTGTGCTGAGCAAAAAACAGCATGAAAATTAATCAAATACAGTATCTAAGTACATTTGAACACACATCTTGAAATACAATACATTTTTAATTAGTCTGTTCATTGTAACTTTTGGCAATAATCTAAAAAAAATATTCTATTGCTTTTGAATGGTGTCATATTTGCTTCTAAAAAAATAAAGTCTGTAATTTCTTGCAAGAGACTAATTTTGTATCAAAATACATACAAATTAGCATTGCAGGAAAAAAATACTCTCTTGAAGGTATGATGCAAACTGACATTCCTGAGAAATGGAAACTGATAAAAAATAATTTTTATGCAAAACAACATTTATGTCTGGGGGGGAGAAAGGATGATGGGATCTTCTGCATTTTAAGGAGCAGCATATTCAGGTTGTTGATAACCTACAGTCTTAGAGCTTCTTTGTTACCCATCGCTATAAAAAAGGAGGCATGGGGAGCTATGTTACCGAAGACAGAGAATAATTACACCAACTTTGTCATGAGAATGCAGACATGGATACTTAATTGGAAAAGGTAACTTCATCACCCAAAGACTGCAACAACAAGACAAAAAGTAGGATTTTCAGTTGTGAATTAGTCAAAGATATTTTTTCCCCTTTACAGGGACATTTAAACAAGTCATACAGGCATGACATTTATTGTTGATTTAAAAACAAGACAAAACAAAAGAAGAAAAACCTCTGCTGAAGGACTTCGGTGTATTTTAAAAGTCACAAGTGACAGATTTCAAATGAAATGGAAAGAAAGTTGAGCCAAAGCTTGGGCCCGTTTCCTGAGGAAATATTAAACTAGTCCTAAACTTCTGCAGCTGGTTAAATCTGCCCTTCTCATGACAAGTGCAGGGACTGTGCTGGCAAAGGGATGCAAGCCCAGGTGATTAAGCTCCTGTACCCACTTGCTTTTGGGAAAGGGTTTAGATATGGCTGCAGGTCACTTCAGGGACCAGCAAGAGGTTTTACATGTGTAGTGCACATGGGATCTGGGAACTAACAGACAGCATGAGAAGTCACCACAACTTTGGATAGGAGAAGTTCTGGGAACATGTGTAGCCTGAAACTACATTTGAAATAGGCCTTCCTAAAATAGGATGGCTCCCAGTTTTCTTTGTTTTTCTTTCTTTCTTTTTTTTTTTTTTTTTTTTTGTGCGTGTTACCTTGCAGAAAGATAACATTGATCCATGGCTCTGCTAAGTAAGCAGTGTGCCAGTGATAGTGACAGTAACAGGAGTCACGGGATTTAGTTGACTACTTGCTGGTTCACTGACACAACATTAAGATTTTTAGATCTTGAGGATTTAAGATTTTAAGTTAAGATTTTTGTTTCACAGTTAGAACTTTGTGACAAAGCCATGACGGCCCGTGATTCCACTTTCTGCTTTGTGTTTGAGTAACTGATTCAATAAGAGCATGGGTTATAGCTCAGGAGGCACAGTTGCAGACTGTAACATCATTTCCTTGACTTGTTTCACACATATATCAGATGCCAAAAGCTGTAAATTGATAATTGTAGGTCAATCAGAAACATCTGGGAGTCCCAGCAGTTCAGAAGACTGAGAATCTAGACCCCCATGGTAGATAAGTAAGAACTCAATCGGGATGCTTGTCAGGGAGGCTCTAGTCCCTGTCAAAAATAAGTTGCATCTTGTCAGTCTTCCTATATTTTCTTTAAAGAAAGAAAGGAACAGGAAGGGCTTTCTCCTGTTGGTGGTAGTGCCACAGCGAAAACAAACATGTAGAAGAAGTGGTCAGTCAACCCTCCTGCGACCAGAGGAGTTCTTGAAGTATAACGAGAAGCAGACTACACCAGCAGTCTGCCCAGTGGTAGAGTGAAGTTTTCTTTCATGCCTCTGACAGAAAGCTCAGTGCTGTTGGTCAATGAACGGCACATGAAGGCCTAGGAGTCTGTTATACCCATCATTTTGGAGGTACTGGCTGAGCCACTAGAAGTAGTACCTTAAGAAACAGAAGCCCCAAAAGTGCAAGACCTGTTTTTGCTGGTCTTGCAGGGGAAAGAAAGAAATCTGCTGCTGTTAAAACAACTGTGTGGAGTCACTACACAACACTACACAAAATATTTCCTGATGCCATCCATGGCCAAGCGGGAAATACCTGTAGAATTGCATGGATGCACCACCTCACATCTGTCTTGCTGGGAAAGACAGAAGACTGTACAAGAGACTGCAAGTGCCTTGAGAGAGACTGATGAAGGGAACTGTCACAGGAGTATAACTTTTTTTCTCTGTGTGTGTGTGTGTGTGCTTGGCTGTTAAAACTGTGTCCAGAAAGAGCACATCAATTTAAGCTTTTCCTAATAAGAGAGTACCTCAGAGACCTCTCTAGTATTAAGTATCATCAGTGTAAGACACTGACAACATCTATTCATGAAAAGTAAATATACACAGATTATTTTTTAAAATCTTAATTTTTAAGAATCTGAAATGGTTATGTTGCGTCTTACCTAGGATTTCCATTAATGCTTCACAGAATGCTTTAAATAAACAACATGAATGAGTATGTGGGAAAACAGATTGTAAAGTAATCAGCAGTGTGCAGAATAGGCTTCTGTCAACAAGGCTGACCATCTGAAGATAGAAGACCTGGTAGGCAGGACACCCCAGAAATCTGAAGCTTTCGGGGCATTCACACATACAAAATAATTGTTTATAATATAAGCATTGATGTAAATGGTGAAGTATTGTATTCTGTATTTGAAGTATTCATACTTAAATATCTAAGAATTCTGCTAAAGCAAAAAGAGATGCCATAAAAATGTCCTCCTTCATCCCAAGCAGCAACTGACTCAGCTTCTCCATTTGTTACGCATTAGACATATATACTATCTGATGCCAAGCAACTCTTTCAAAATGTACCATGTACTCAATTTACATTAATTCCTGCACTTCCCATGTGGTTAGAACTGCTACAAATGATTATACTTAAAAGAATCACATTACTTGGAGAAAAATGAAAATATCTTACCGCTATGGTTCCATTGCACCTTTGGGACTGGCAAACACCCGTAATTCTGTCTGGAATCAACACATCCTCCCAGCAAGATGGACCCTTCAAAATAAAACCAAAGCATGTAAATGTTTTAATCTACTCAATAAGAAAACATATAAAAGTTTATTTTTATTGTCTCCCTCCCTATCTCTAAATCCTGTTAGAACTTAGATAGTCAGTTTTATTGTTTTTATGTTGAAAAAGTACAAATGTTGTTGTAAAGCAACATTTATCAGTAAAGCTCAGGTCTTGACAGGACATAAAGCCCTTCCATCCTGTAGTTAATGTTGTGGATGGCATTCACACAGTAATATATTAAAAGTTCAGGCAGGGACTTTCTTAATTGTGAATAAAAAGCTACAGACACATCTGGTTGAACCTGTTTGTCTTTGCTTGTAGCTGACTACTAGTAAATAGCAAAAAAATAAAAAAAAATGTTGGGAGCTGAATTTTTAGAATTCATCTGGAAATACTAGAGAATACAGGAAGAACAGGTCAAGTTGCAGGCCTGTATTTTGCTGTTAAACTTTAAACTCTGTAACAATTAAATGGCTGTGCTTTTACTGAAATCTGACTTACATGGGCTGCTAATGTGGGCTTTGATAATATCTTCAGTAACCAAATTAGACTACTTTTCATCAGAAATAAAAGCTTTTATCCTACTATAATACAACATGATAAACATATACACTGAGGATTGTTAGAAAAGCCCTAGACATTTACATTTTATTTCAAGATTTGTCAGTTGTCATTAAGGAAGAAAAAGAAAACCTCAAAGAATACAGTGATCAAAAATCCTAAACAAACTTTTCTATGACTTGTTGAACAGAAACAGTTAATTTATGAGTGCATTAGAAAACAGGAAGGAATGGTAAATTTAAAGACTACTGGTTAGGCAAAGCGTATTTTGAACACGTGAAGACTATATTGTAGGCAGACACAAGGGGTGACTACAAGTAGATGCATTGTTGACACTTTGGGAGAAAAACAGCTGTAGTATAGTATAGTTAATAAAAATCACTTTGCTAGGAATCATAAAAAGAAAAGAATTATTTAAAATACTTGAAAATGTGATTTTTTCCAATGATTTCTCCAGTAATTTTTGAACTGATAAGAAATTTGTTCCATTCCTGTCTATTAAGCATTTATTCTGGTCATATCTATGTAATAAATGTTGGATTCTCAAAGTCAATGGTGTTATGGCAGTATACATACACAAAAGAAACAGTCACAAGTATACTATATAATAAGATAGTTAAAAGGAGCCTCATGAGAAGAACCACTTCCGCAAGCATAGGTTATCAACCACAGTGCTAACTATCTTGAGTGCAAAAGTAGAAAATAGTTCAAGTCATTCAAGTAATTTTTTGCAGGTATTAATTTTTAACTTCATTGGAATTATTTCCCAACTAGTTTGCAGGTCCATAACTAGGCAAATATGAGAAGACATAATACCACTGAAGCAAGAAAGAAAACATGCATATAAATTAATATTAATTTATAATATTCATTTAGTGAAATTTCAGAAAAAAAAGGCTTTTTTAAATGGATTTGAAACAGTAGGACTATGTTAATTATGCCATATTCTTACAGTATTTGAGATTAGCAAAAATACAATCAGGAAACAATCCTGAAAGAATTAGAAAAAAATAGAAAAGAAATAGAAATAGAATAGAATAGAATAGAAATAGAATAGAAAATAGAAAAGACCTCTTGAAGTATCCGTTACTGTTAGTTAGAATTCAGTGACTACAACTAGCATTGGATCAGATCCAAAGATGACTTAATGTGGCACAATCTTTTAATTTATTAGTAGTAACATCAATTTTAAATGACCTTTTCCTCACTTTATACGGTCTTATCGACATGAAAAAGTTGTGTGTTTTATGCCATGGTGTGAACTTACTCTGCTCTCCCTTTTCTGCAGTAATTTCCTTTAGACATTTCTCTTGCGCACAACGGTACTTTTTACATGCAGCAGCTTTCTGGTGGAAATGAGAGTATGCCTTCTTCCACTTAGGGCAGACGGGAGCATTCACACAGGGAACTAGCACTGCAGCCTCACACCACCAGTGCTACTGTGCTGTGCGCTCACACTGTTGTTTACACCTTCCCAGGGGGTCTATAAAAACAATACTCTATCCACCACTGCTTTACACATCATTAATTACAACTATGGGCATATAACCCATGAGAAAGTAACACACATTTAGCTGTGTTGAAAACACTGGCTATACTTGGCCTTAAACTAAGTCAACAGTATGTTCTCTTTATTCTAGTAAGAGACAGATCAAGTTCTCTGGAGACAAATTGATCCAGCAACTGAAGCCCAAGAACAGGAAGCAGAATATCTTGGTTCTGTGCCTGTGTGGCTGTCAGATGTAGGAAAAAGAAAAAAAAAAAAAAAAAACACATGCACACACACAAAATTTATATTCTCTTTTCAATGTTTATAAGAAGGAGGAATTCTCCTTTCCCTAATCTATGCTTGGCATTCTACAAAGTCACATTTTGTTATTTGTAAAAGAGTCTGTGTACTTGAGAATTTGAGTTTTGCATTTGCAAAAAACAGCAAAAAGTCATATGTCCTTGAAAAAGAGTTTGTAGTCAAAATGTTGCTTTTTCTTTAGCGAGAGTGCTACTAAGCATCACAGTTATAATTGTGCCATGATAAAACAAGGAATTCTAGGGAGATAAACACTTCAAAATGATTATTTTTTTATTCTTGTTTTCTCGAGTGCAAGAAAAACCTGTCAAACTGCAAATCAGCCAATCAGTTGCATTGTTGTAAGTCTCTGCACTCTGTAGTGTTTGTAATTATTAGTCTCCTTTAATCAAGAACGCGCTGTGAGAAGAACAAAGCCCTCTGATTGCAAGATTAAAGCAACTGCCCTTTGAGTGCACAGCCACATGGATCCAAAAAAGCTACGCATCAAAATGAATGCATCAGAGGATACTTTTCCCAGTGTATAAATGGAAAAATGAAAGGGTAAAGAAAGAAGTATAAGGAACATCTTATACTGAATTTAAAAAAATAAAAGGGTCAAATGCAATTGAATTTCTTTCTACAGTTGGAATGGGAACTTTTATGTTTTGGGTGTTTGGTGGTTGTTCTTTTTCCTTTTTTTGCGGGAGGAAGACAGGAAAAAAGTTGGCAAAGACTATATTAAATGTGAATTGAAAGTCATACTCAACATGTCAATAACCAAGAGAATTCACATGCTAAAGGAAGCAGTGGAAAATCATGTACGTTCCATTGTAACGGTGCCCAGTACCATGTACTTTCATTTCATTGTACTTTCAGTATATTTTCACCAGTACCCAAGATACAATTTTGTATTATAGAATCACAACAGAATTTTGGTCATTTTCAATAATGACTTTAAAAGTCCATGATGACAAAAGGAGTATCTGGAGATCTCAGATGACAAATTATTCAAAATGCAATTACTGACAGAGCTGTTGACCTGTGAAAACCAGAAAAGGTCAGAAACAGAGGTCAACAATAGAATCCAGTGATTCATCAAAGAGTTTGAATCATTTTAAAGCCTGGAAACTATCCATGTATTTAATGCTTTGTATTTTCCCTGCTTTATATTCTCCCCCGGTGAACAATATGCAGTAGAATATCTTTAAAACATATCCTTGTACCTGCTAATATCTACATGAGAGACATAAATCACCAAAATGTTGAACAAATGACCCAACCAAGGGACAAATATTAATGCAGAAAGATTTTTAAAACAATGGAAGAAATAATTCCTGGTGCTTGAAAGGGTTTAAAATCAGCATACAAGTCACTGAGAAAGCACTAAATCTAATGCTACCC
This sequence comes from Nothocercus julius, assembly GCA_013398735.1. NCBI lineage: Eukaryota > Metazoa > Chordata > Aves > Tinamiformes > Tinamidae > Nothocercus > Nothocercus julius. Next base: position 1,032,257 of record VZSV01000055.1, on the reverse strand, counting down.
ATGCATGGACTCAGACTCTTTCAGAAAGTAATGGCTATAGTGTTGTTTATATGAAAGCATTTGAAAAGCTAATCCTTGTACGCAGCCCCTTCATCATGATTTTAATATCTTGAAGCATGAAGATGGAAAATCTCCCCCAAAAAAACAAAATTACTTTAAAAAATTGGTATTTTTTGTTTTGCTTTTGTACTCCATGACAGTGACATCCACAGCAAGATACCACGATTCACTGCTTTCAAAGTTAGTACAGAAAGAGAATTGTGGCTGCCATATACAGAAGGGACCCGGTACAAACTTATACAACACCTTAACACAGCCCCAGGCTTAACTACAGGAGCAGTGGCAGATCCCAGCTACTGCTTGAATCATGTCTTAGCAGAGATAACACAGTCTTTTGTTGCGCTTTCCTCTACTTTTGTTAATATAAATTTGAACTGGCTTCCATGAAACAAGCATTTAAGCCTAGGGAATCATCCTATAAGGTAAAGGCCCATTTTCCTAAGTCAGCAGAGATATTTCAACTAATTAATACCAGACCTGTTCACCTAAGCATCACCTGACTGAAATTTCTCTTCTCTAAAATCTAGTACTTTCCAAGTCTTTATGATGACAATCCCATTGTATTTCAGAGCAAGTGATCTGCAAGAAGATTACAAATAGTCAGAAGCAGAAGCAACCACAAGAACGTGTAGGCTCATGATTCCTCAGACCTGATGGAGAAGCTGGAAAGGAGTCCACAGCGGACATATCCAAAATAAACTGTACAAAATCTAGAGCTTTGATCCCATTTTATTAGTGCAGAAATAGAGATGATAAATTAATATTTTTGGACACGGTGGTTCATATTTTATAAATTCTTAAAAGGTTTAACTTAGGAGAACCATCTGATCATCTTCTCAAGCTCTTCTTACTAAGAATAATCTAGCTACAATAGGAGCAATACTCAATCAGACTCAGCACAAAAAAAATTAAGAAATGCACAATGGGCTTCTAATAGTAAAGAGATAGGAGAGTTCATTTCACTTCAGAAAAAGCAAGTCTATTTAAATCACAGCATTCTTATAAAGCTCCTCAATTATTTCAGCTTTCTTTATATCTTGACAATTAGGCATACAACTAGACTATGTTTATTAAATGACATATGACACTAGATTTATGGTGAATGCTCAGGTATCATATAAATATTATTATATTTTTCCTAAATAATACTGTATGAGTAACAGTATCCATTTTGTGCAAAATATATTTATGTAAATCCCCAAAGCACAGCCTAATAGTATCCACCACTCAAGGAGAAGGAAAAAAAACATAAAGACATTATTACTGATTTAGCTATGAAGTTCTTGCTGGCCTTTTACAGATGTTCTATCTACAGTACTTGAAAAATTTCCATGCTAGAGAGATAATTTATTGTAGGTTAAAACTGCCAGATTGACAACCTTGAAAAATGACATTCTCTGCTTAAGCATAGAGGGCATCACCAAGGCAGAGGTAATTAAAGCCTCCTCACAGTTTACACGGGCCGTCAAAAGCCCCTTGCAGCAGCAAGCGACTATTCTGTGCTCCAAAACTACACATTCTTCGACTTTTCTGCTGGAAGGGCTGCCAGCTGACTAGCACGTGCAGATGACAAGATACCTTGATGCAAGAGGCAATCACTAACTGGTTAATTAAAGCAGAAGAACACTTATTTTCTCATAAACATAATGTTTTAATAAACACTACTGTGAATAATGCATGTCAGTCTACAGTATCAGACTGTGTCTCCTACTACACATTTCATTGGAAATAAAGCTAACCAATTTACCAGGGCTTGACTTTGATATGAAATCTCGCATACAGCAGAGTATGCAATGTAGAAAAGACTATTCAAATTAATTCTAGGACTAGTCTTGGTGGGATTTGTGTGGATTAGGACTGAAATTAACTGCTTATTTTACATAGCACAGTAAAAAAACGATCAGAATAATTTTTTTATTGACTTTGATCAGTCAGTAAAATCTTGAGAGTGTGGATGGCTTTATTCATATGAGGAATAAGACTAAAGCAAAGTTACTCACATGTTTTCAGTCTTTGTGGGATTGAACCTATTGATTTGATTTATGTTTGTATCTTAGGTATGAAATTCTCCTTTCAAACAGAGCCCAGTCTAATTATGACATTGGCATTTTATGTCAATATATATAACTCTTCCAAAACGCAGTAGCTGACAATTTGCTGAACTGCATGCAGCTGCGCAATTAGAAAGATTTCCTATGTGCTAGTTATTTCAAATCAAAAAACAGAGAGTCATGTCTAATTCAAAAAAAAAGTGCAGCAAAATAATTTTTTTTTTTGGTTAAGAATTTCTCATTCTAAACATAGATACTATGTTCAAAAACTTAAAATATTTGAATAAGATGTTTTTAATAAGCTTTGGCCTTTCTGATTCTTTCATATTGTATTACAGACCATGAATTTGCAAAAGTAATCCCAGTAATACCAACCGATTAATGAGTGCTCATAAAAAGACATTCAGGATAAAGATCTCCATGATCTTCTCTCCATTAATAATATTTTTCGAACGGGCATTGTGTTGCCAATGCAAACAATACTGGTATTATATATCCCTGCAAAAAAGATTCATAGAGGTGTTATTGCCAGACTATTTTGGTGGGTCCTCCCCACTAAAATATGTGGGAAAGAGGAATTGAATAAATGTAAAAACATATAAATGCATCTGAGAAACTGAACTGAAAAGGTTCTGCTGTTGCTTTACTGCTTGAGCTGCTTAAATTGGATACAGTCAAACATTACTCTGAAGAGTAAAAGAAACAATTTTATAAAAGAAGAAATGGATGTAGACACTCATAAACAAACAAACAAACATTCAAATAAGCTTGCAGGCTCTTTTTATTGTATAAATGCAAAATACATGACTCCTCATTTATTTGAATGACATTAAATATTTTATCAGGAATGAAAGAAGAAAATATAGAACTGGATAACATATTTACTAATTCTTTAAAACTGCCATGCATCTGTTGAAATTATATCGTACACAAAACGACCCATATATTTACTTAATTTTGATGTGTTAACACCAGCAAATCCCACCAAGGTTGATACATCTAGCAGAAGCATAAAATATGGACCTTCTGGCCTCAGTTGCAATTACTGCTGTAATGACTTTTGAAAAGTCTTCCTAGAGGGAAGAGGTCAGATCACAGTGAGCCAATAAGCTTACAGATCTGAGAGAAGAAATCAAAAGCTCAGAAGACAGGAGTCATTCTCTGGAGTGACATGATCAAGTGAATAGAGAAAAAACATGTAGGAAAATGTAAACAAACAAACAAACAAACACGTACAAAGCCATGAACTAAAACATGGAAAGAATGCCAGTGTATACTCAACGGCACTCACAGAAGATGTACACTTTAGGAATTACAAAATCCTCCAGGGTGATTACTAGTTGTTGAAAAACTTAGATTTTTTTTTTTCATGGTAGGTAACCAGGCAACAGATCAACTCTTCTCCATCCTATTTGGGATGCTGGGATCTGCCTGCATATTTGTCCTATGAAGCTAAAAAGATCATCTGAGCAGTCTCAGATGATGTAAATTAGCATATCTGCAGAGAACTAAGAGGGATAACCATATGACTATGAGAATGTTCCTTCCATAAATCAGGGCAAGTATTTGTATTACAGTTAAAAGGTTTGAGAAACTTCTAAACTCAAAGTCAAATTTTGATTCCAACATCTTCAAATTTTCACAGAGATATTTTATTCTTCATAGAGAGATTTTCTATTTCTTTAGCCTTGATGTTTAAAGCTGCTGGTCATCGGAATGAGAGATCCATAGTGAGAGGAATTATTGGATCCTAGTTATTTAGAAATGTTTCCTCAGGCTGTTTGAGCCACCAGAATAAACTCCCTCCTCTACTTACATTATTTGAAGGAATTTACTGTCCTTTCAAATAAACCTGAGGTAGAAGGGAGAATTAGGAGGTTTAGTTACACTTTTTTTTTTTTTTTTAATTATTTTCCCTTCAGATTAACAACTTGATATGAACTTGCCTTATTACCAGGGTTTAAACCAAAGAAAGTCGATCAGTTTTGGGAAATGGAGAGCTTGCTACACACACAGACAAAACTGGCTGGATACCAGCTCTCTGCAGAATGCAAGAAGTCAAAATCAAAGGCCTCTACAACTTCCCATGATAGCAGTATCAGAGAGGAAAAAAAAAAAAAAAAAAGAAAAAAACAGACATCAGAAATAATTGCTTGATTCATATACAGTATTTTCAAGGCATATGGTTTAATTTTAAATATTTTCCTCACGAAGAATTTTGAAACCGTTTTTGACTGAGAGATGAAGCCAGAGCATTCCCATTATAGTGAATACCTGCAGAGCTCTTCTGCCAATCTATTCACTTTAATAAACACAGTGATTAGTCAACATTTCCAAGTGCAATGTCAGATTATCTATTCAGGCTGCGGCAGATATATATTAAGAATCCACTTGTCTTCAGCTACGTCTTCCTGCTATTCCCTTTCCTCCTTCACTTCTCACTGCTAATATGTGGTGCTCCCTCAATTCCACTGCCTTTACTTTTCTTAAAGAGCTCTTTTGCCCATGCCTGTGAAATGACCCACACTCTGAGGATGCTAGCTATTTTCATGAGAAAAGCAGGGATTATCAAAAATGCCGATGGATACTAAGATGTACATTCTCTAAAGCAAGTCTAAAGCAGAAAGACCACTAGTGGCAGGCTCACTTTTCATAAAGTGTCCAAACAATTTTTTTCAGCTCCTGCAGTTATATAAAACGGTGAAATCAAGATTACACACAACAGTACCTGTAGAAAATAGATTGGTATATAGCCAATTCCAGATTTTACACATAATCAGCCATCCTGCAAGACAAGCCTTTATCAATTTCAGCAGTGTTCAAACATTGTTCCATAGCAACAATGCTCCTATGGTGCACAGCAAAACTAATAAGATACCAAAAGCCTTTCTAAAAACCAAAGAACAAGCTACGTTAAAAGCTAATATATCATGTTTGGTAATTTTTCCGAATTCTACAATTCTTGTAAACTTTGCAGACACATCAGAGCCTTCACAGATGACTATGTCCCTTTTTTCTTCTTTTTGAAATGTTCAGAAATACAGGAAAATCAGCATCAGATAGATTATTCAGATTCATTTGAGGTTATATTGCAAGCTTTTTTTTTTATTTTTCTGAAGGTATGATTTTCACTCAAGCATGGTCCTGCTAATTGACGTTAAAAAAAAGGCCACTCTCTAAAAATTTGACACAAGAACTTTACTAGTTATTTAATGCCGTATAGTTAAAGAATTGAAGCAGTGCCAGGCAAGTTAGTAAAAGCTTTATGACAGATTCCATCCACCACATGACTCTCAGCGAGCAGGCAACCATTTAAATGTACACAATCTGGATAAAGTAGGTATAGTACAAAAGCCCAGGAAAAAAAACAAAGCAAAAGGAGGAAAGGTGATCAAAAACTAGAAAATGAAAATAATAATGCAGGAACACGAAATGCAAATAAGCAAGTGCACATTCACCCCTTTACAGTAAAACTGCTGCTTGATTGCTACTAGTTACTACAGGACATCTACTCACAGTAGAAAATTCTAAAGCTAAATAGCTATTTTGCATTATGGTACTTTAATTTTATTAGCATCTGGTCTGCTATGATAATTTCTTTGACGTATTCATGGATTAATAATAAACAAATAAATAAATAAATAAAGTGTCTGCATCTGTCTCCAGCAAATTAGAGGCCTGATCTCTAGAAACGTGACCCAAGAGCAAAGTTCAGGAGCTTGTCCTTGACATCAAGGTACTGCATAGGCAAGGAGAAGATAAACCTCTTCAACCCATACAGTGACAGAATAACACTACTGGATAAGATAGTAAAATCTAGGCATATTCTTATAACCTAGCTCCAGATTCCCACACTTTCTCATTTCCTCCAAAAGTGGTTTAAAGGCTGCACGTTAGTCTTTCTCTCTCTCTCTCTCTCTCTCTCTCTCTTTCTCTCTGGCTGCAAGGATCTTGAATAAGTTTCTTTGTACTAGCACAGAATGGATGGAAAACACCTCTAGTCAATCTTTAGGATTATGATGTAAATCACAAGAGGTGAATTTGAACCACATCAGGCTGAAGAGGGATTTGAACCCAAGTCTTGCATTTTCTATCAGAAGTTCTCAAGTAGGGCACCTTCTATAGGTAAGGGGTGCCTGTACCACCTGAACTTTATGACCTACCAATCTTATTTGTGCACATGATGTGATCTCTGTGCATACCTACTGGATCAGGCTTTGAAGGAGATCAAGTTAGAGAAATGGCTAATTGCTTTATCCTGCCTGTGCTGAATTGCTCATTTGCTTTAAGAAATTGACTCGAATAAGAGCAATTTTAAGCATGGGTAACTGCAGAACACAGGAACATAAAGAAATTGAAGGACAAAAGACCTGTAGCTTTTAAAGGGCAACTGAGACAGGCATTATTTGGACAGCTCCAGCCTGCATCAACCTCATTTCATACTTAGCAGTGCTTTCCTAGATTTAGCTTTGCTTCCATTTCCCATGTTTGACTGAGATACTGTCTGATATCAACACCAGATAGATGTTATAGTCATAGATGTTATGTCCAAAGTCACTTCACAAGTATCAGAATGCATAGGAATAACTTCCTTATCTTTCAAAGTAATCCACTTGGATGTTTGGAGGTTGATATTTCAAGAGACAACATCAAGAAACTACAGAAAATGCCATTTAATTTCATGGAAAACATCTGCTTGAATTCTGAATAGTGTGAGTGAGAGAAAGATTCAGTTTTGTAGTCATGATATCTATGCTCAGTTATGGAGGTTACGACTTGCATTCAAATGACTGAATCCATGTCAGGCTAGGACCACTTGTGAACCAAGTATGCTAATCGCTCCTTAGATTTAGAAACAATCAGGTCCTCAGAGATAAATTCTGGATGCCTCTACATTGCCTTGACAGCCATTGCAAACAAATCTGCATATCTGCAGGCTTTATTACATTTTATTCTGAAGACAAGAGTTTTCTGTTATTGCACTCTCTTTTAGTAGCTGTTTCTTTTGTCACAAGAAAAGACAACGGATATATTATTTAAACGTTTAGCATTTTATAATGCAGGACTAACATTCTAACTATCTCTGTGATGTTTTTCTTCCTTGCCTATGGCTCAGCGTAAACCATGACAACAAATAAAATTGAGCTGATTAACCAGAATTAATACTATAACTAATTAACAGTTCAGTGCCTATGAACCAGCTTAATCAGTACTTTTTTATTTAATTACCATCATCAGGCTTAGCTACAACAAATTTAGAATTTACCAAGGAATAAAAGGTCACATACAAGGCATAATAATGAAAAAGAATCAGGAACTGACACTTCAATTTTAATCAGAAAACAAACGTGCAGTACAGCACATTATATATTAATAAACAAGTATGTGTAGAGTTTCCTTTAATACATGCACTAGTCTAGTCATTCAGTTCTATGCAATCATTGTTTATAATTGTGCTCTACTATTCCAGTTCTTACACATTTCTCAAGCTATTTTTCATTGCTATTTTATGCTCCTTATTTGAAGTTTTGGTATGCTTCGGTCTGAAGACAGATTACAACTTCAGAGCAATTTGTAGCCCAAATCTGCAAATCTGCAGTCAGGATAATTATAATTTGAGGTAATTCATTTTTTTTCCCAGACAAAAACCACAAGCATTGCAACTACAATCACCACTGAAGAGTGCAGACTGTAGACAGGCAAATATAGTGGCATATTTCCTTGCCCTAAAAATTAGCATAAGTTGCTACACAGTGAAGGCCGCTGATGAAAAACGAGGCTAGTGCACAAAGAAAGATTCCTTCCTTGATCAGTGGAAAACCAAATAGTCAATTATCTTCATACATCTACTTTGCCCTGTGTCTGAAGTTATGAGGTGCTTTCCTGGTCTATACTTAGATGTTAAGAAAAGCTATCCAAAAGCTGCTGCCTGGAGTTAGCTATTCTTTGGACATCAAGTTAAAACAACATGTAATGTCTTTTTTCATACCTGCATTAATTTGGAATGGCAGCAAAAGCCAAAATCGGTAAAATGAACATTGTAAATACATAGTACTCTTAACTACTCAAGATGAACATATTGTTAATGAGAGTACTATTTTATACATCAATATTATTTTATCTTCCCTTTAATTTACACCAATATTCTTCCATTAATTCCACTTCAATGTTTTCTGAATTGTCAAAACGGGATCATAAGATTTTCTCTTATGCAATTTCTAGAAGCTTGCACAATACTGGAATAGAAAGCAAATATTCTTAAGCTATTGTGCATTCAGAAAATACATCTAGATCTGAAAGAAATGTTAAAAATTTGTAGAAAATGAACAACTGATTATTGACCTCTCACAGGCTACATTTCCCAAGCTTCCTCGGAAACAAAAATACTTTTGAAAAGATGACTTGTTCCCTAAAACTTTGGCACTATCCAATACAAAGGCTGTGGATATACATTTATGTGTGATAATTATTCATAAGCATTTAATTATACTGTGCAAATATCCAGGCACTGCATTAGACAAATTCCCATCAGGTCTCATTCCTTTGAGATAAAGAGGCACACAAGGAAAGAACGCAATCCTGTTACAAGCGGGAAAGAGAAGATGGCAATTTAGTATGAATCAATTTGCTGTATTACAGAAAGGCTTGGTAGTCCATAATCTAGTAGGGATAGCTCTGGACTGGAATTTGGAAAAGACAGGGTCCTGTTCAGAGCTCTATCACTCGTCTGTCTTTGCAAAAGACATTTTCTCTCTTTGCCTAGTAGGTCTCCACATCTTTAGCATATTGATTTCCTTCACGGTATTTCCTCAGAGCTATCAAGAAGTCCTTGCTATTTATTATAGCATAATGTTACCTATATTATTAGCAACAAAACTGATTTAAAAGTAAGTATTATTATTAAAGAAATGAAGCCTTACTGTTTTTTTAAAAGTATGTTTCCCATAAAAACAACAGGAAGATTTCTCCTGTACTCAGAAATCCCTTAACCAGTATTGTGTGTGAGCATTAAAAAACAAATAACATTTAAAATGTCATTGACTATATACACCTTAAGCAAAACTTTCTATATTGGCATGCATATTTCACTTCTTTTCAGCAGATTTGAATTTCATAAAGAGTGTGTATCCTATTATACCAGTGGGAACTTGACTTGATTTTAAGCTCAGAAAAACAAACTGTTAGTTCTTTCACAATCACCGTTTGCAATTAACTTCTCGTCCTTAATGCAAGCATAGAACTAATCTATCAACTCATGCTTTGTCACTTTTGTCTAATTATGTTATGTGATCCTAGAAAACATTATGGAAAATCGGAGAGTGTTGGTGTCTCTCCATTCATCTACTATTTTAAAACCCTTCTTCGAAAAGCTAACTGGGTTCAAACTGAGTGGAAAAAACACTTTAATGGCTTCTCTATAACTCTTTTATGTTATTCATGATAGCAATCCCTGTTATCTCAAATTGATATGCATATGGCAGCCATATTCAGGCTTGTCTCATTTCTTATAAAAGCAATGACCTTTCAAACACTTTCCTTTAAAGAAAATAACCACAAACAAACACGTAAGCGCCAATGAAGTGGAAAATTAGCCTTTTGAAACAAGCAACCCACCATCCCCTCCGTATTAAGAAAACCGTAAGATGGAACAGGAAAAAACAGCAAAAAAAAAATAGCATGCTGAATCATGTACGGTTGATTTTACTGTGCACACTCCAAAAAAGTCCTTGACATTGCTAATGTTTGCCTTGTGCTTAGGTCCCAGAGCCAAGCCTCCATCTGGAAGAGATTTGAACTACTATCCAGAGGCATTTCAGGATCCAAACCAAAAGGTTTACAGCATTACAATCCAGTTAATTCTATTGCTTCTAATTCCAGCTGGACTTAAAGTCTTATCTCTGCACTCCAGGCCTTCAGATATGGCCTATCACAGTAACACCAATTCCCAGAGAATTCAACTCCATGACCCAGGTGAGATTAAATCCCTCTAGATAGCCCAAGTAAATGGCTCATAACTCGTTTCTGTCACTTTTGCTAATGCCTTTGTACGAGGAAAGAAACCAGCACAGGTGTAAATATCTACAAATTACTAACTTCATTTTTCCCCTTGACTTCTATCAGTGATACCAGTTGTCCGGTTCCTGCTGAGAACATCACAGATATTTACTAGCTGAACTTGCTCCTTAAATACTGCACTAATCACCCACTGGATATGTGCACTTTATCAACTTGAGTGTTGTGACACACAGACACAGTGATATAAATAAATAGATTCAGAAATCCTGAGGGGAAGAGGAGAGGCATATTTGAAGATAGTTGTATTTCAAGTCCCTCATATCAAATAATTACAGAGCACATTAACAGTTAAATAGGTTCACCCCAAAGATCAGGAAATGCTTACTTTAATGAATTGAAGATATAATTTCAAAGTGGAAGAGAAATGAAATAACTTCTGCCGGAGAAATTGTGAATTAATATTGAGAAAATCCCATGCAAATTAAAGCTAAAGAAAAAAATAAAAAAGAGCACAGTATTAGGAATGACTCTTAGAAATAGCTACTGTTGAACACAAGTTTTGTTTATTTTTACTTTGTGGTTTGTTTTTTTTTTGAAGAGAGGAGTTCAGAGGGGAGCAAGAGGAAAAGGGGGAGGAAAAAGAAAAGGAAGAGTATAAACGAATTGAATGATTTCTGAAATTAGTCCCCAGCACTAGAAGGAATTCTCTTCCCACAGGAGACTTCTGAAGATCTAAGTAAAAAAAGAAGAAATGTTTAAGTGGTCTGGATTTTGTAACTTCAGTGTGCTGGAGTTGGTCTATGCAGAGCACTGCAGAGGGACAGATAAATCAAAGCAAACCACCTACCAGAAACATGTCTTTCCAGCATAAGAAAAGGACAGCCTACATCCGACAGCGTCTTGGAGATGGGGAATACTCACCCTCAAACAATGTCACTCAAGAAAGATCATAAAGTTCTCTTAAACGTTTCTAGCAGGAAATTCCTCTCAAAAATAGGGCAGAACAAGGGGAGAGGAGTGTCACATAAGCAGGTGAGAGGGGCAGGCACTGAAGGTCTCTATCACACAGATGCTGAATTTCCAAACCAGAAGGTGCCCAGCAGCCGAGGGCGCTTGGTCAGTGACACAGCAGTAAGCTGGTCCCACTCGAGATGCGGGACAGCACACTGGCCCCCTGTGCTGAGCCAGCACCTGGATGACTGGCAAAAGGTGGTGGCCAATGCCAGGACAAGGGGTAATGGGTGCAAGCTGAAACACAGGCAGTTCCACCTCCATGTGAGGAAGAACTTCTTTCCTGTGAGGGTGCCAGAGCCCTGGCACAGGCTGCCCAGAGAGGCTGTGGAGGCTCCTTCTCTGGAGATCTTCCAAACCCGCCTGGATGCCGCCCTGTGCCCTGTGCTCTGGGTGTCCCTGCAGGTGGGTTGGACTAGATGGTCTCTAGAGGTCCCGTCCAACCTTAACCATCCTGTGATTCTGTGAAAAGGGCTGACATGTGGGGCCTGGGGCTGAGCAGAGTGGACTGGAAAACAGGGAGGGAGGGTAGCGGGTCCAGACCTGTTGCAGAAAGGACTGAGGCAAGCCAGAGCGGGGAATAAGAGCTCTGAGTGGGGAATACTGGCAACATACTGCTCGTGGCAATATATATATTTTATAAGCAGATACTAGGGAAGCTTGCATTGCTAGGAAGATGCACAGGAAGTCTGTCTTGGTAGTAGGTCCAAACAAGGTTGTGTCTCCTGCTGCCTTCAGGGCCCTGCCACCTAAATTGCCTCAAGCAGTTACCCAAAAGTGATTCAGCCAGAAATAAAAAATGCTGAAGAAGCACTTACTTGTTAACTGTAAAGGCAGTCATGGGAGCTGAAACTCTGTGTCTACGGCTCGTTTAGGGACCCACAAGTAGAAGAAAGGACATTGTTCCTCTGCAGCCCAAGTGCAGTGAGACCCGCAGGGAGAGGCGGCGCTGGGGAATGCCTCGCCATCACTGAGGCAGGGGACTCGCACCCGCTCGCAGACTGAATAAAAGCCGAGGAGACCGAGCCGGTGCCACTCAGCTACTTTGCTGACTGTGAGACCGTGACCACATGCGAACACCCGAATACCTCACTAAGTTTCTGTGTGGTGCAGCATTATACAGGAACAACACTGACAACCTTGTTTAATAACCCATGCATTTATAACTCACACTACAGATCTGCTGAACATCCTGCCTATCCATCAGCATCCTGCACATTTTGTTTAACTTGAAACAAGCTTTGTAAAACTGAACAAGCTCAAAGTCATCATGTATTTATCAAGCCCGGAGAACCTGTTTTTGAGACTCCACTAACGCCAACTTTGCTTGTTGGTATTTATCCAAAATACTGAAACAACAAAGCATATTTTTTTTCTATCCTCTGTTCATCATTTCACAGTGCCATATTTTTTAACCAAGGAGCGAGGTTTTTTTTTTTCTTGATTAACACTGATGATCTGTTTTGAGACAGAAGCCTGGATTTACTACGACATTTAGATATTGCACCACGGAGTTTTAGAAGGGTTGTGCAGCTAAGATGATAAAGACGCACTGTGAAACCTGTGAAGAACCAGTAAGTCAGAGTTCCACAGAAATGAAGGCTCCTACATGCTTATAAAACTTTGAGGTACGACTTAGTTATCTGAATCACGTGAACATTACAATGCTGAGCATACTAGCAACTGAGCATCTATGAAAGTCCACTCCAGAGGCAACTGCAGCAGTATTTATTTAACCAAACATAGACATTGCTGTATGAGCAAGAGTTTCTAAATTATGTTTATAATGAAGAAAAATACATTGTTTCAGGGTTGGATTAACTTCATTCTCAAGCAGGTGTCTAGAACAAGTCAGATAAACTGTGTCCTGAAAATGCCTAATTCTCTATTTCTTTTTACTGACTGTAAAGACAGCCTAAATTTAACTCCAGCACAGATATCTAAGAGGTAAATGTCAAAACTTAGGTGAGGGAAATCTATTTCTTACTGATGTTCAAATGGAAGAAAAATTTGGTTTCTCTGCTGGTTTTCATATAAAATGGATTGAAGAGTTCTTTGTCATTATAACAAATACTGATATTATTCATTAACACCTCTTCAGGATATGTGAGGTCAGGGAAACTGATTCATACTAAAAGGGTTTTGCAATGTTGAGGTGTCTTTAGTTCACTTTCAGAGGAAACTACACACACGAAATGAGTAAGTATTTGTCTCAAAGTACAGACGTACTAAATAAATAAAGCAATGAGGGAAAGGAATTCAGTGACACCACCACTATATATAGCCAGATGGCTGGTGGGAAGAGCTACTGTTTTTAGACTATGCAAATTTCCTTAGCCAGTATGCAAAGCATAGGGCAACTTTCTTTTATAATGTATCAGTTAGTTGATATCACTTAAAGGAAACCTTGAAACTGTATTGCCAACGAACTATTTCCATAACTCTCTTTGCTATCTAGCTTGCTTAATTTTGTGGTGCTTCTTATTAAAGAAGACAAAACTTCACCCTTTAAATTCATGATAATAGTTTGAAAAAAACTAAAATGAGATGTAATGTTTGGGTTTTCCTGCAAATGATCACATGCCAGAAATCTGTAAGTCAAACTGATAAACTCACCAAATGCCAGGGTAGTATGATCATCTATCAAGATATAGAAGGTCAGTAAGCTCTTATAATCACTAGCAATTTAATGCATGTAAAAAAACAGTGAAATAAGTAGCAAGCACATACTGCTATACATTGGACACTAAGAACGCTCTTGATAATCTTTTTGTTCATTTTATTGCTGCATTTTCTTTCTCACATAACCAGATCTATACCTTTCCCTATAGGAGGACATAGGGGACCATGATGAATTTTTTTGCCAATAATTATTATGCACAAAACCACCACGCATCCCATTTTTCTTGAACATTAAGATACAACTCCATGTCAGAAATATATCTTTATTTGAGCAGCTGCATATGTCTTAAAAGAAGAGCAAAACTGCGCAGGAATTCCTGTGAGATTTTACACGAGCTCAGAAAGCTACTATGCCAGCACTCCAGCTACTTTACTGAGTCCAACCATATTGCCGTGGCACAGCAGCAAAGGAAATAAGTTTCAGAACGGAGGAGGAGAGCCGAGTTTGGCCTCATTAGATATTATCTACATTTTATTTAAGCATCATGCAAAGAAATAGAGGCCTTCAAAGAATGATGATTAAGGCATTCCCAAAAATTCTGGTAAGAAAAATTAAATCTGAAGATTTGCATTTCCTGTCTTTTGCTTTTAGTGAAGCTGGCAATGATTTTAACTATACTGCATGACAGAGATTATGTTCTACCTGAAAGAAATATAGTGAGTTTAACTTTACTCTCTTTCAGTGGTACATCAGAGTCCATAGGTGTTCAGAAAAGATTGCTGAGACCTCTGCACTCTTTGACACTACAGATAGGAGAATCTTTTTTCACTTTCAAAGAAGCAGCTATTTTCAACTGCAGAGCATACTTTATCACAAAGTATGATTACTAATGTATCCTACCAAACCAGTCACATATGGTTGCTATAGTTCTAATTATTTTCAACAGTATTAGAATATTTTTTCATTAAAAAAAAAAATTATGTTTTCTCTGCAGCATCTCCTTAAACAATAACACAATACAGTACAATTGAACATGGAAAAATAAAGATCACAGTTAGCCACAAGCCTGAGAATAAATGCTAAAATGTACTGTCAATCCACAGATTGGATATGAATTGTGTCTTTGTGGAGCTTTCTATTTCAAAGCTCTACACAAAACGAATATCAGAGGCCTTGCTGAGAGCAGATCACATTTTTAGATACCTGGCTTAAAAGAGGACTTAAAGGTCATCAAGTCTGATTACATTCTGTTCAACACAATAAAATGAAGCCATGTGTAAATTATTATTGAGCAAATTGTGAATGATTCATGGCAGATTTTTCATTAGAATGTAATGTCTCCTTTGCTGTAAAGTCAACATTATGATCTACACTGTTATTTCTTTGAGTTCTTTGTATTAAACTACATGGAAGGAGAGATGCTTTTATTTGTAAGATTTACATCTGCCTACAGTATAACAAAGTTGTGTTTAAAAATGCCCACCCCTAAGCTAATTCAAAGCTCTAGACAACAAGTTTAACAGGCAGAGTTGTTTCACACAATACTTAAAATCATTGGTATCGGTTCCTGTTATTTATTTAACCAAAGTAATATTATCATATAATAAATATAATTTATTATAACGTGTTCAAGCATTTTTTTTTTCTCAACCTGCAACTATGTATTTCATTCTATGCATGATCACCATTCCCTTCTCTTTGCTTCATAAAGGTTACAGAAAAATATCCTTGTCTGCTCTTTAGAAGATAGCCACTTCTAAGGCTCTCTTTTGAGAATCATCAGCCTTTAACAATGTTTGATACACAGCCAGAAAAGGGTATGGGGGAAGTAAATGGAGAGGGAATGCTTAATTTAGCAGTGTGGGAAGTAATGCCAAAAATTCATTTTCTTAAACTGAAGTTCTCTGTTCCCCAGATAACTCTCCCCTCCACACACGCCTACAGCCAATACTATTGGGTGCTGATATCCATAAAAACTCACCACTGAAACCCTGCTCCTCATCATATTAACTATTTCTTGGATTAGTGCTCAAATCTACTAGTCTTAGGTGTGAAATGCAGACTTAAGCTCATTGGTCTAGAAGCAGAGAGCATGATAGTCCTGTATTTCCCAATATATAATAATCTGAGGGTGATGGGGCTTGGAAAAAATTTGAAAGACCAAAAAATGTAAATCCTCTTTTTTTTTTTTTTCCCCTAAATGACCAACATTGATGGCAGAGAGGAAATTACTATAGATCATTAGCATACAGCTACTAAAAACAAAACAGCTTTTAAAAGGAACAAGGCAGTGTAAGAGAATGAAATGGTTTTAGGGTAGCTTTAGGATGTAATTTAAATAGATTGTAAATCTTTACTTCAAGAGTAACATAAATCCAAACTATAAAAAACAAGTACAATTAAGTCATTTCAACAAAGAACCTCATACAAAGTAGCTAACTAGAGGATATAATTATAAATTACAAAACAAAGTATTTCAAGGCTTTCAAGAAATGATTTTAACTTTGTTTGTATGCTGGAGGGAGGCATGACAGTAGCAAATGGAGTCTAAAAACATATGTCAAACATCATTGTAACAGAAGAGAATGCAAAATGAATGGAATAAAAAGCCCATGAGGAATGCTCTTAGGTCTTGGGGTTTTCTTGTTTGTTTGTTTGTTTGTTTTTTTAAATGGAGCAGTGGTAGGATTTTAAGGTAAATTCTATAATTTCTACACATATTTTATTGCTAATGTTCTCTTTGATACCAATCAAATTTCTTAATCTAAGATTGTCATTTTCAGAATCCTGACTTCTTTCACTTTACACCTACAAAACAAAGTGATAACAGGTAGATGTTCTGTAATAGTGGGTTATCAGCTCAAGAAAACAGACTCTGCATATTGAACACTAACAATCTACATAGGCACTTATTTATCTTAAAAAAAAAAAAAAAAGGATCTGCTTTTGCAAAGGCTAAATCAAAGTGTGAGCAGATACTCTGTGAAAGTCTATTCCATTTTCCCCATGCCTATTCATATATCTAGAAATCTGTCAAATTTTGAACTATGGGCTTCTTTCTCCCCATTAAGATTCTTTAGAACTGTAAATGATATTTATTATTCCTAAGAAGCGTGTGTGTGTAGTGGGAGATCTTAGCAATTCATGTTTCTCACATGTTTTAAGATATTTGAATGGAAGAAAAACAGCCAGTTATAGAGCATTAGTTCTATTACAAGCATTACAGGTTCTGTTCTGCAAGTAAGCCAGAATGAAGTCCTTTGAACAGCTTCTGTAAGAGACATTAGCATTTGTGCTGAAAATGGTCCTGATTCACCATGGTATTCAAGTGTATACTTAAGATTCATGTTTAGTCCCACTGACCTCAGTTAGTTCACTAGTGGATGTAACCAGAGCAAATATCAAGCAATTATCTTTGGCTGTGGTTCCTCAGTCTCATTAATTAAACTTCTGACTGAAACTCTAACCTGAGCAAAGTACAGCAGAATCTTAGCTGTGGAAATAAGAAAACTATTTCATAAACTTCTGTTTTGTAAGATTGAAATGTCAATTATTCAATGAGGCTTCTAGTAATAGGTTTCAGAAATTAATCTGTTAAGAACTACATCTATGTAGTTTTGCTATTGACAAAGTAATTGGACAAACAAAAATGCAAACGTGTTGTTAGATTAAAAAGAGGAAGCTAATGTGAGATTAAGGTTTGTGATTATCACTGCTAGGCTTTTCCTCTCCTCTTCTAACTTTCCCTATTATGTTATAGAACCCGCAGACTCACGATCATGTTATAAATGTTCAGAGGCATTTATAATATAGAAAAAGTGCACAGCAACAATAATATTTTTTTAACTATACAGAAAACTAAAGCAAGGCTCAGTAGAGTAATATGGAAAATACCACCTATGAAAGTCACTTTAACTACACAAGTCTTTCCACACAAGCACCTCAAAAGTGCAAGAAATAAAACATGGGTGAGAGCGACAGATGAGGATAAACTTCTCTCTGCCTCCTCTTCTGGAATAAAGAACTAATACAAATGGCACAGAATGGGCTTCATGTTTTAAAGCTAGTATTACAGTGTATTTGTAGTGGCATAGTTGAGATCAGAATCTTGTTTTAGGTTAAAAACTCATAATCTGTCATAAATATTGCAAACATTTAATATCCTCCCTTAACAAGATTTATATATCCAGGAGCCATATAAAGATATATATAGGTCCGTAAGTTTAAGACATCTTTATTTCCAATTTTATTTCAAAACTGTGGTTTGTCCATCAAAGATAAACCAATATTTCATTTTGCAATTTTAAGAAAGTGACTTCCATAGCTTCATAGTTTTCATAAGAATGTATATAAAATGGTTGATAGTAATTTGTTTTGTCAGTTAAGTTCTGAATACCAGAACTTGCTGGTCCAGCAGAGGAGCTTTGCTGGAGCTAGGTTCTGTTTCAGGAGCCAAGGCCAGCTATGCTTCACGAGGCTTACCTTCCCAAGCTGAGTAGCTGTTGGAAATATCTAAAGTTGGTACTGATGTAAGCAATATTCAAAGAAAGCCTGTTGTGGATCACCAAACTCACAACACGATGCTTTCAGTCATTTCTCTGAGCCTGAGAGGGGTGCTCTGTGTCCACAGTGTTAACAGTGAACAGATTCTCATCTACAATAAGCTGGAATATTTTGTCAGAAAATCAAAATCTGACCCAACAGGTTACACAGTTTTCATATTTTCTCTCCAGGTACATTCTTCTGTTTTTACTTAAAACAATTTATCTCAGAATACTTTCAGTAATCCTTGAATATTTATGTTTTCCAGGGATAACTGAATCATAGTAGAGTTTAATCCAAAATTAATTCCAGTAT
>VZSV01000055.1:983372-1013634 GCA_013398735.1 Nothocercus julius | reverse complement strand
TTGGGCCATGAGGGTGATTAAAACAAGGCCAAAATATCATAGGAACTTCCACCTGGATATTTTTAGTGAAAATATTTGTATAGATTCTCAGATACTGTGATAAGAAATGTTGAAAATAAAGCAAAAAGGGATTTAAATGAAGTGACTAATTAAAACATATTACTAACCAAGGATAGTGAGATTTTACAGTAAGAAACATATTTTAATAGAAATAATTTGAAATCCACAAAATAAATGCATCACCGTAACCAATGTCATTTGCCTTTTACACAGATGAAATATGTTTTAAAAGTTTGTATCTGACAATACATTTATGTTCTCCTCTCATAAAAGACAAGGATTCCTTCCTATTTATTTCACCTAAGTTATTTCCTTGCTGAAATAAATACATAAGACCAGAGGGACCAATTCAGTTATAAAGTCAGTTCTCTGCAGTTGCCCATCACCATACAAAAGCTTACGAATTCAAGTGTCCTTAAAATATCTACTCCACACACTACCAGAGGCCAATACCATAAAATATCCTCTGTGTCCTAAAACAAACTTAAGATATGTAATTATTTTTTTTAAAAAAGCCACATCTGTCATGTGACACAAGAACTGTCATTTCTGTGAACTGGCAATTAGTTATCAAAATATCCAAGCACATGAAAAGGATGTTTCAATGGGCAAAGTGAGAGAATTTAGTAGAATAAAAAACATCTGACTACATTCAGTATCTAGATGTGGGAGTTTCAATTACTTCCGAAGAAGGAGAAAAAACAAAACACCCCAACCACTCAAGGAAAATTAAGTGCCCAGAGACGGAAGTATTTTGTGCTTATTGTCTCTTGACCCACCAGTGGGCATCACTGAGAAGAGTCTGGCTCTGTCCTCTTTACTCCCTCCATCTGATACAAATATGTATGTATCAGAAAAGATTCCCTTGAACCTTCTCTTCATAGGCCTTTTATTATAAGTTTTATCTGAATTAAACAGATGAGTCTACAGAATTATCAACTTCCATCTAAAATAAACAGGAATCCTTGTTCCCACTATCTTGTTCAGAAGCTCTGCCAGTTTTAATTCCTAGGATGTTTAGAAGCTCTTTTCTAATTAACAGCGTAAAGTTGTTCATAAGTAATTTGGTAACGATTCAGTCTTGTGTTGAATTATCCTTTAAAAGTTCTTTCCCCTCTTCAGTACTGTAATGCATGTTCATATATCTAATGAAGGTATTAATAAAGTCTTCATATTCCTTTTCTTAACCTTCATTTGGTTAGGCTAGATAAAAAAAGGTCTCTCAATCTTTATCACAACACAGATAATCCATTCCCTTCCTCATCCTTGCAATCTCTGCACTTGCTGTAAGGGACACGGCTCTCACAACATTTCCTGACCTACCATAACAGTTTTAAAATTTACTCTTGCCTACTATCTCTCTTGTTCTGGAATAAGATCCATCTCAAATCTGACCTCTCTGAAACGCCATTAGTAGTTTCTCATTACTTCCATCATTCCTTTTCAACTGCAGGCATAACACCTTAAAAATCCTACAAACTTAAGATTTTTTTCTCAAATTATGTAAAACATTCCTAGAGGAGATTATGACTGTAAATTTAGATTTTTTATGACACTGACATTACCGTTGTCAAAGCAGATAGTGATCTTATCAAATGAAAGAAGTAATCTGATACAATCTTTCTCCGAAAAATAAATCTGTTGTAATTCCATGCCTCCACATCTTTTATTATTTCTTCTTTCAGAATTTGTTCTAAAAGTTCACATTGGTTGGTAGTTATACTGACAGGTCTACAACTGCCCAAATCACTTTATATATATATAAAGTGATATATATATATATATATATACATGCAATATATATGTACATATATATATACATTATATATATTGCATGTTCTGCAATCACAGGATATTTGCTCTTTAATCACAGGCTGCTAATTGTGTTTACAAGCGCATTAACTACCTTTGGTATCTGCCCTGCATGTGATTTTGTCACATGATTCTCTTTTCTCTTCTATAACCATTGCAGTCACTAAACTGACAGCCTGGAAAAGCTTTTTTTCAGATTACTGGCATCTGTAAAACAAATATAAAGATAGAGTGACATGATACAAACTGATGGACTCTGCAGGCAAAAGGAACAAATAAAACTTCTGTTCCTAAGCCAGAAAGATAAGGAAAAGCAGTTATGTGGGCACCTATGTGTGACTGCAGCCTCCTTGCTTGCCATTTTTCTTCCCTTCCTTGTTCTACAGCTTTTATTCCACAGTCGCCCGTCAATCTTTTCCTTCTTTTGCCCCTTGTCTCTCGTATTCCCATCTCAGTTCTTGTGTCTATCCTGCCTTCTCCATCACTATCTCACTGCAAAGTCACTTTCCTTCAGGAATAGGTCGTCTGTCTCTTCTGCACTGCCAAAACCATCCTCTCAATTTTCCCTGACCGCATCCTTTTTAATCCCCTCAGCACCAACTACTGTATTCCACGACTCCAGAAGCCCTCAAGAGACCCTGCTAGGGATGGAAGAGAGAACCAGAGGAAATCCAAGTTAGAAACCTGTCTGTGGCAACGAGCTCTGCCGTGGTTAAAACTTGCTTGCAGAATAGGGCAAAACAAAGTAAGCACATGCCTATCTCCCACGGAAATCTAGGCTTCCCCCTCCAAAGAGGATATGCAGGGGTTTATTGGCAGGTGGGCAATGAAGTGTCCACAGGCTCCCTGGTCCTGGCAGTGCAGCAGTGAGAACCTGGCAGCTGGGTAATTATGTTGCAAAGAACTTGGCCATTTTTCAACTCCCTTTCTGCATTTTATCAAAAGATGTATTGGAGACTGTGGAACAGGATGTACATGATTCCCAGTAATACTTTTTGCTGCTCCTTCAAGTAAGGAGAAGAAATGGTCTCGTACAAGGGCTGTGTCTTGCCGCACACCACAGAAGCTGCTTTCATCCACATTTATGGGCTTCCTCAAGACTTATGAAAGAACAGGAGAGGTAGAAGGAGGGCCAGAAGACTTTAAGGAATATGTAATGTAATGATTACAGAATGTAATGATTAAGGAAATCATTACTAAAAATATCAAAACATTAAGCAAACAGAATAAAGTAGAGAACAGAGTAAATTAGATCAGAGAATGACCTTATAAATAATTTTAAGCTACATAATAATGTGCATTATAACCTCAAAAGATTTGCTTTGTAAATGTTAGAACAACTTAAATAAAAGCAAAATTTAGAGGACAAAACTCTGCCAATACCTATTACTTAGGAAACACTTTACATTAAAATTTCCCTACCACATATTCATTTTTAAACATTTGATAGTAATGTGATGTCCAAGAGCATCAAGTACCAGATATTCTTATAAGCTTAGAAGGAATTGAACTTGCCCGGCACCTTTGAAAGAGACGACTTAGTCGAGTTTTGTGTCAGTGTACGCACCATGACGGCGCTACACAATTTGCAAGCACATTATTATTACCTTATGCCTTTATAAAGACACCCAGTAATGCAGCACTTACGAGCATTGAGCATGCCTTAAATTTTGTAATTAACATTGCAAAAAAGAGCGAGCAATAAAATGCAGTTGCTCAGTGTAATCATTCCTTTGTCCCCTCTGTAGTAATGAGCTTCATGCACCATTTCTCTGCCTGGTTGGAGCTCTGTGACCTATGAATCTGACACTTCTCTATGAAGGGAAACGTCATGCCTGACAGTTCTCAACAGAAAAGGCTTTTTATTTCTCTATACATCAGTTTAGCCATCTGCAGAATGCACAGGATAGCAACTTTTATTTCACATGGTAATCACAGACTACATAATTGAAGTACTGAGCAATGACTACAAAAAAAATTCTTATTGGCAAAACTTTTTGAGATATATAAGGGAAATGTGCAAAAGTATTCATATGGTGTAAAGCACAGAAAAAAAGACTATGTGTATGTCAAAGAATCACATTTATTTTATGCATTCCCTTTTGGGTCAACATAATTCAAATATGAAGAGAATAAATTAGCAGGTTTGGTGTTTCCTTTCTCATTTTAGTCTATAGATTCAAAAAGATATGCAACCTGTAAGAGAGGAGCTGATAATATGGCTTTAAAGTAAGATCCTTTCTGTAGCAGTGCTTACAACCAGCAATGTTTTTTTAATATATGTAAAAAATAAGACAGTTCACTGAGTTAGTTAAACATCTCACAACAGGTACAATAGGGCTTTTTCTTTTTTAATTTAAAAAAGTTTTCTGAATACAGACATACTTAGTTTTTTCCTTACGAACAAGATCTTACTCTTTATATTTAGACAACTTATTCCTGAATACTGTTTGTTATCTGTGGAGCACAGAAGTGTAAGTTTAGACATGATCCACAGAGATAAAAAAGAATCCTAAGACCGCAATATTCTCAAACACAAATAGGTAATAACAACTATTTTTCACAAAATATTCTGGTGCATTTATCAGTGTAATTCATACTCTCTTCTGTATTAAAATGTATTGTTTTTAAATTAGATTTATTATTGTTCATTTTTGGTATGTATTTTTAAAGTTATAGTTCTTTAAATGTGTTTTTAAATGTGTAAGGAGTATCCAATTTCCTAAATTCATTCATAAACAATTTAGTAAAGTACAATGGCTAATAATTCCTAAACATATTTTAATAAAAATCCTAATGGATTTTGAGTGTGATTAAAAATTGTGCTACCCATTTTCTTTTCCATCTTGCTAAAATGTAAATAGCTGTCTATAACCCAATACCTCCCAACTCCACCCAGGACACCAAGATTAAATATTCTGCATTACAACTCAGTAACAGAAAAAGAGAGGCTGATAAAGCTATAATAAAAACTGGTTTTGAACAAAAGACAACGTGTATCTGTCACCGAGAACAAGAACATTTATAATATGTTCAGCTGAGTACATATTTAATGTGTTCAGAAGAGCAATAAATTTAGACAAATCTCATATTTTGGGAGAGGACCTCCAGACATCCCTTCCAGACAATGTTTTAAAGCAAAACAGGCAAGAAAATTCACCACAAACAGAAATATATGTTTTTTTTATTAAGAATCTTTTGTTATTCTCTAGAATGCAATGGCTGGACATAGCATGACAACTGGACACTACATCTAGTGTGTAGGTGACACATAAATAACTTCATGGGGATGGCATCCAGTGTGGATTTTTTGTTACTTTTTTTTTAAGTCGTCTTTTTAGAAACAAGTATGACAAAATCAGAAGCTGTTTTCATCAGTAATTTGCCACCTGTTTGTGTAAACAGCATCAGTAACAGAGTATGACATTCCATTGAGTAGAAAAATCTTTAATTAATCTTTAAGTGCATGAAATATATTAACTGTTTTTTTCTCTACATTTTGCTATTCTGCTTTACCATTCCACTCTAGATATATGCTACCCAACCAATAAACATTCACTTCTACTTGTATATGACAAATAAATTAACAATCAAAGCAAAATTTATTTAAATTTAATTTATTTAATTTAAAAACCTAACTACTAGAGCACTGACTATTCATGAAAAATACCAATTTTAAATTATAGTAAAGCCAGTTGAGAACATTAAGTGTTTTATAACATAAAAGGGACTATTCCAGAGACATTTTACAAATATACGTGGAGATTAAATTTGCAACTATTAATATTTCTATTCATTCCAGTCATTTGTTCTTTGAGCCTATCTTTTTCTCACAATGGCTTGTGCCAGCTTGCTGGCTAATCATGGGGAGTCAGGCTTTTGAAGACCACAGACTTATTCTCAGCTGTTGTAGAATGCATATTTTTAACTGGTGGATAGTAGACAACAAAATAAAGCACTAAGATTATTTTCATGTCAAGCATTAAATGAGTTCATTTTTAATATTAATTCCATTAGTTCTAATTGCATGTATAGGTCTAATCTGTTTATTAACAGCTTCAGTCATTGATTAAGTTCTTCCATAACTCTTGCCAATGTAACTTCTCTTCCAAAGACAGGCAAATTTGTTGACTGCGATCTTTTACTACCAATTCATTTTTGAATGTTTCAAATTATATCTTAGTGTACAGAGAGAATTTTACACTATCGTTTTTTATGATTTCTCTGGCCTGTAAAAAATACATTCTTTCATGTTTAGTGAAGGAAGAAAAAAAAAAAAAGATGAATATAAGTTGTTGGCGTAGAAGTACAGAAGACTGAAAAAACTGTACAGAGCTATAGACCATGCAAATTAATTCAATATCTTTTTCTTTTTTTTTTTTTTGGTGAGCAAATAATTCAGTGGATGTTGTTCCATACAGTGTATGATCTATTAAAAATAATCTGCTGGGTGTCTTTGTCAGCACTGGGGCAGAATGAATTTCAGAGATGGCCCTTCCTCTCCTGCTCGATTATTTTCTCCTGTACTTGGTCAAAGGAATCACTCTGTTTTGGGACTCGTAACTCTTTTTAGATTACCTACAGACATAAAAATACCTGATCACACGGAGATCTTTCCTGGGGAAAAGGGGGATACCTGGTGACACTGCCAAAAGAGGGCTGCTCCGCGTCGGGGAGCTGAGGACCCTCCACCCACCCCCCAGGCCGGCTTCCCCCAGCTCAGCACCAGCCCCAGCCCCAGCCCAGCCGTCTGGGGCTCTCGGTCGCAGCCTCACGATGCTGCAGCGGTGCCAGCTCCAGCCCCGCCGCAGCCTGGCCGTGACTCCCTTCCCGACCTCAGCCTTATGACTCTGCCTGGTCCCACCCGACTCAACCTGATCCCGACCCGTGTGACTTGACCTCGACCTCGGAGCTGCCTCCTCACCAGGAACTTGCCTAGTGATGTGGAGCTCGCGTTGCAGGCGGCCGCAACCGCTGAGGCTGCCCCGCTTTCCCGGGCTGGGCACACGGCTCTCGCAGTGAGGTCCGTCCCTGCCTCACCGGCAGCCCCAGCCGGTACCAGCCCCCCTGAGCCACGGACCCCGCAGTGCCCTCCTGGCCCGACAGCCGCGGGCTGCTCTGAGACACAAACCCGCCTGGCGCCGCGCGGAGCCGGGCGCAACACCTACACGGGATGGCGTATACGCCTACACATACAGTGAACACGTAAATCAGTCGCATCCTCTCTGGGCCGCTCACTGACACTGCAAACGTGCCCCCAAATTTAATGCACTTTGGACCAAGCCTAGATACCCCCTTGCCTTCCCTCCTGCTGCAGGATGAGCAGACACACTCACGGTGCTTCTCTCATCTGAAGCCAAAGCAGGCATCATTCTCCATCTCTGCCGTGCCCGGTGGCCCTTTGGCCCGCATAGCTTCCCTCCGCCTTGGCATACGGGCAGGGGCAGAGCAAGAACAACTGCGTTTGATCCTCGGCCTCTGAGGAGCACCCGTCAGAATTGCATGCCTGCTGAAAATGCCGCACAGAGCCCTGTTCGGCGCCAGGCTGGAAGTGCGGCAGCATACAGTTATTACTAGATGCCCAGGTCATGTATATGCAAGAATGGCTTCTTTTTAGAAACGCCACATTCTCATTGTTATATGAGTTGCTGAGAAACAACACGGAGAATATTTCTGTGCCGCTCAGAAAAATGAAAACACAAATCCACACAGGTGACAACATAAGAAATTATCTGACTCTCCTGAGGGATTTTTGGTGTTGGAAAGCTGAAAAAGAGGCAGTGAATGAGAAAACTAGGGAATGACAATGAGATGAAGTAGACCAGAGGTTTATTAATTCTCTCACTTCTCTGTGGCACAGCTAAGTCAGCCTCTCACTGACCCCAGTAGCATTATAGAAATAAGGGATTTTAAGCATGAACTGTTCTTGAGCAGTGTCTCCAATCCATTAGAAACATACGTTTCACTATGACATCAGGCATTAGTTTCTCTCTACTCCCCCTTTCTCCCTCCCATGCTGCTGCTGTAGCGCGAATGGCAGCTTCCACGGACCTTTTACATCAGTAGCTTTCTGTTTTGGGGATCCTCAGGGCTACGAGGATGATCCGGGGCCTGGAACATCTGCCCTGTGAGGAAAGGCTGAGAGAGCTGGGCCTGTTCAGCCTGGAGAAGAGAAGGCTGAGAGGAGACCTGATCAGTGTCTATAAGGACCTCAAGGGAGGCAGTGAGGAGGATGGTGTCTCTTCTCAGTGGTGGCCACTGATAGGACTAGAGGAAATGGCCACAAACTGAAACACCAAAAGTTCCACAGGAACTTAAGGAAAAATTTCTTGACAGTGAGGGTGCCAGAGCCCTGGCACAGGCTGCCCAGGGAGGCTGTGGAGTCTCCTTCTCTGGAGATCTTCCCAACCCGCCTGGACGCAGTCCTGAGCCACCTGCTCTAGGTGACCCTGAGTGTGCAGGGGGGCTGGACTAGGTGGTCTCTAGAGGTCCCTTCCAACCTTAACCATTCTGTGATTCTATGATTCTATGAAATTGATGTTCCAGCATGTTGTCCTTGCTTTGTTGCTCCGGAATATGAACTACCATGACTATAAAGATGTTGAGGTTACAACTTCTCAGGAATCACACATGGCAGCCTTATAGCGGTCAAAGGGAGAAAACTATCACAAGGTGGTTCTTCCATCATTCGCCATTTGTGTTTTTTAGCACTATAGCCTCGTCTATTATCAATCAGCCAACTGTTTCCAAATTGTATTGGTATTTTATAGTAAGAGTTAGCTGAAAGGCAGACCAGTTTGGCTATCTGTGATAAAAACAAAGCGTTTACAAGAGTTAAGGATGACAGACCGTATCAGGAATAGTTCATACTTAGGAAAAAGCATATGTTGCAAAGACATTACAGTCACCCCAAACTGAACTTTACAGATGTGTGAAACTCAGAATCAGTTGCATTTAAGATTTCTTTTATGTTATGTCAATCTAAAATTACAGTAGCCTATATGTTACTATCCTGTTTTGTCACAGAATCATATCATTATGGTTACAGCTGCTTAGCTTCTGAGGGCCCAGTGATTTTAAACAATATTTACAAGGCCGGGGGCGGGGGGGAGGGTTTTGCTTGGTTGCAGTACCTGTATGTCACTAATTCAACGTAATGTGACTTAGGAGTCTAATGAAGACAAAGTGCTTTGTAGCTGTCACGCAGATTCAAAAGACCACCCATTCTGATTCTGATCTAATTCTAATCTAATCTAATTCTAAGACCATCCATTGCTGGACCTTAACTCTCTGACATATGTGAAAACAGAAGACTGCTTTTTCTTTTCTTTTTTTTTTTTTTTTCTCATTTATTTAAGTTAGAAAGTAGCATGTCTTTTCCCTAATAAAAATAAAATTATACTATCACTTATTAGCAACTCACTTGCTTTAGCCGTGTTACAGTTTAACTTTCACCTGCATTTTATGCAAATAATTTAAGCATTGCTGAATCAGTTACTAAGTATGGTGGTAGAACAGATGTGGTGTCTCATTGCCTAGGCTTCCTTTGAACTTCTGCTGACTGCAAATACGATCCTGTTCGTTTAGGCCAGGGAATCGCATATGTGTGGACATAATGCTAAATCTATTGGTCTTTATTTATTAGAGAAACTCCTGTACCTGCATCTACCTGCACTATTAACCTAATGAAACATTAACACAGAGAGAGTTTTGCCTTTATTTTTGCCTTTTCATTTTGACTAAGTCATGTATTGCCACCCATTTTCATAACTAATAGTTTAATATACAAGACTTTAATAAAACTAGCACTTACGTTAGTGTGATATCTAAGACTATTTGGTGAAACAACCCTGAAATCTGGAACTTACAAATGTTTTATGAGTGTATGAGTGTATGATCCACTCTTTTCTTTGATCACAAGGAGTAAATTCCAACAGAAGTTATTTGCTCACAGACAAGAGAGCAGAGAAACACTTCTGAAAGCTCCATTCTCTCATGTTTAGTAAATGATACAGGTACCATTTACTCAGTCAATGCAGAGATTGGAAGAAGTCTACTAGGAAATTACAGGGAAAAAAAAAAAAAACACACACACGCATACACAAAGAAAGTCCCATAAGGACAGAAGGAGAGAGACAACTTGGAAGTTGGCAGAGGCCCAGTTAACAGAGTGGACTATTTTGATTAATAGTCACAAGCACCAATGTTTTTTTGTGTTAAATGTAACATTGTGTTTTTTGTGTTCTCTGCTCCTATTTTGAATTAAACAGCAGTTTATTTCCAAGAAGCTGTTTTTGGTCACAACATTCACCTTTTTCCAAAGGTAAAGAAATTGCAGAAATAACTCTATCTCAACCAGACCTTTCTGACAATTACAGCTGATAGCAAGGTTGCAGTGGACTGGTGTGGGAGTCATAAAAGCTGATGCAGGGACAATTAGATTTTAGCAGGGCCATGAAATATCTTTAAGAAGCACTTGTAATGACACAAATAAATAAATAAAACTACCACTGTGCAGTGGAAAACTGGGATTTCAGATTCGGTGTGAAAAGTAGCCTGTAAACCCTACAATGAACTAACATTTACATTTCTGCCTTTTACATGTTGATAAGGTAGCACAATATAGGGAAGGGAATCCAATGCAAAGCTGCTCGGCTAGCCTTATCTTTAGAAAATGCTTCCACAAGAATATGAGTTACATGCGCGAAAAGCAGAAACTTCATCCACCTGAATAATCTTTCATCCTCCTCACCTTCAAAGTATAAACAGGAGTATTAAGAAAAGCTATTATCTGAACTCATACATTTACAAAAATATATAAGAGAAGCAGAAAGGAAGATGAAAGAAATGAACCAAAATTCAAGAAATGGAAATGCTCTTGGCAACTAAGAGTGGATCTCACAAGTTTGCTAGTGGCTCATACTAATCACCCATGAGAAGAGTTCATCATCAAAAACACTGCGTAGAGAAACAAGATAGTTCTAGTGACATTCACAGTCATAGAAAACTGAGAATTCTGATTCTTTACCAGCGACACACCTGGCCATAAACATCCTGAGCCAAATAGAAAAGGAAGAGTGAGTCACACAGGCGCTTCCTGCCATCAACACTCTATGTCCCCCAGATGTGCTTCCTGCTCTGAACACCATCCCGAGGATTCATGATCATGTGGAGATGAACAGATGTTAGTCTCATGCATGAGGGCTGTCTTTCTTTGTACAGGATTACTTGATGCTAGGCTCAGGAATCAAAAACAATTTTATAAAGAAAAAGTTTTTTGTTTCAGGAATCTAGCCCTTGCTGCAGCGCACCATTCCCACATCTGAACTGTGCAACTTTGCAAGGCTTCTGTATATGTCTCCTAACTCTTGCTCTACACAGACAGCATTCCTAAAGGAGCAATTCAGAATTGCTTCCTTACATAATTTATAAAGCTATTCATTTAACAAATACAAGAGCAGATACTCAAAATAATTATTAAATCATATGACTAGGGCTGCTTCTAAAATATCTATTCTTTCTCACTGACAATGGTGACGTGGTAAGAATTATCAAGATTATATTAACTAATAAGCTTGGAAAAAGGAAGAAAATGGTATGACAAAAATCTTGTTCAATGAGCTTCATAGTCCAGCAAGGGTATTTAGAATTTCAAGTGGGTATTTTTGTCACTTTTTTCTTTCAAATTTGTTAATCTTTGACTCGCTTTGATATCTAGGCTGTAAGTGATGTTATGTATTAACATATTTTCTTAGTAGGAATCAGAACATATTGACAATGTAAGCAAGCTCCAGTGACCCGCCAGGTGAGAACTGACACCAGTTGCTAGCCCAAATAGCACTGACTGCTTAAGGCGTGTTGGATCTAGTGTCATCTAGGATAACCAAGTGCATTTTACTTTCCATGGGGATAAAATGTGTCCCAAGAGGGAACCACAGAATAAAATGCTTTCCAAATATCATTTTTCTGAAGTTATTTTTTTTTGTCTTTTAAAACCTTGTTGCTTAATATCTTGCTGATAGTGCCGCTAATTATACCCCCAAAAAAGGACAACATAGTCTGTGCTGCTTGCATTTCTTCTCTCTCTGTGATGTTAATTTTCTAGCCTAACTAGCAAGTGTATTAAAGCCATTTCATAAACAACAATATTCCTGGTTATACTGAATATGATACAGCTAGCAATAATAAAATTGACTTCCCAGCTTCTCTCCCCCACAAGAGCTGGCAAAGTCAGATGCAAATTGCATCCACCTGCACCAAGGAGATACTGACTTCCACAAGAACACAGGAAAAGGTACTGACAAGAGAAACGTCTTACTGTCAGAAAGAGTCTAGCGGATGTGTAGATTTTATAAAAACCCACCATTCTCAAACTTTCCTATTCTCTTAGGAGAATCATCTATTTCTGAGGATGACACAAGTGTGGAGTTTTGAGTCTGCTTGAGATATGGTAAAAATTCTCTGCACAGACTTTCAACCATCAAGACAGTATCAGACACAGTTAAGCACTGGTTCCTCAGCATTTAATTGCCCCTGGTATTTCAAAAGGAAGCACGCAGCTGAACTGCAGAATGGTTCACTGAACATGTTCAGTCAAAGTATTTGACTAAAATCCTTTTTCTACAAATTATTTTCGATAAAGTTTTAAACATTTCTCTTAACACCCATTTGTTTGGACTTATTCTTAGACAGTGCAATGGAAAACAGCTCCTGTCATTAAAAAGATTCTGTTTTTTGTTCTCTGTGAGTCATTTAGAAATAAGTCTAGACTGAACTACTAACAGAAGGCACCTTGTAATAAGTAACTATTGGTTCATGTAATAAAAGGGTCTTTGAGAACCGAATTTCAGATTTTCATCTCGCTTTTCTGTGTCTAAGCCTTCAGAGGGACTCTCAGGCAAAGGTCATGCACAGTGAAGAAAATGTGAAACTCTTCAGCAACAAAGCAGCAAAGTTTTTTTTAACATTTGTTGTCAACAAGATATTTGGATGAAATTCTATCACCTATTTCTTCTGTTCCAAAAGAGAAAAAACTCAACTCTCCCTCTTTCTTGGCATCACATCATGCACTGAAACACCAAGAGCCACCTCGCTGTCTGTTCTAGTCCTGTGTTTCAGGAACAAAAACAAAAAATCAGAGAAACGTATTATGACAGGTAATCATTTGCAAACATACAACTCTTTCAACATCTGCCACGTTCGGCTTCATTTTATAGCATCTGTCTTGGCAATATAAATTGTGTTTGGCTTCAGAGGTGCTCTGTGCCATTCAGTGAAGAAAAACAATCATGACAACTGAAAAATAAAGCACAGTACGGGGCAGGGATTGAGAGCTGGGAATGTAAAAGCTGCTCACTTTTTCTAGTTTTATTCTGAAAGAAAGAGAGTGTATTGTTGGCTTTTCTGTATTCTTTAAAGAGCATAGTTTTACCAGTGGAAGAAAAGTGACAACTATCGCATTTATGAAAGGTGCCAAACAACCTCAAGCCTTTCCAAAAGAATCCCCTGAAACAGCTGCACAAAAGGAAAGCAATTTCGTCCAGTGCAAACAGATGAATTATGTCAGTAGAAATTTATTGCTACAAGAAGTTTGTTTTTCTACACCAAGAGGCTATATTGCAAACACACTAAGAAAAGCAGCCACTGGAGAAAAAAAAAAAAAAAAGAATTTCATAGCAAAACTGCGGGGGAAAGAAGGTAGCTTTGTGTGAAATCTGCATCATCATCACAGCTTGTTTCATAATTAAAAGTGTTGTCTTCATTTTCATTTATAAACCCATGTTATACTTAGAAATTTACAACAATATGTTAAAAAAATAAATAAATAAAAATAAAGCTGACAATATACCATATACCAAAAAGGCTTCAATCTGCCTATTACTTCAAATTTACTTCAACCTTATTTTACACAAATTTATAGATTACACATATTGTCAATTTGCATGCAAGTATGGAAGTTCAGGGGAATTTCTGTTTTTCTAAATAGGTTGACTGAAGAAAGAAATGGTCTGTTTATAACATATTCTTGTATGGTCCAATGTTCTACAGTACAAAATATTTAGAAAGTCAGCTGTAAGTAGCAACGATACTTTTTTTGACCATACTCTTCTGCATATGTAAAACAAGCTGCAGATCAAGATCTCCGTGAATGATAAATCCTTACTACAAAACAATATATTCACCACATTCAGTGGTGAATTGGGAAATATTTCAAGCAAAATGTAACAGACCAAACCTTTACTAGCTGTCTGAATACCCCCAAAAAATTTTCTTAAAGCTGCAAAATAACTATCAGACAAATTTTTACATTCGTATTAATGACAAGAAAGGAAAAAAGACATTGGCTCAGAAGTGCTACTACTAACATAAAGCACACATACAAAGCTGCTTAATTTTTTTTTCCAAGAAAATACTTGAATGTATGCTTAGAGCCCACAGGATTTAATCAGATGTGAATAATCAAATGCAACAATTTACAAATCTTACCAGCAAGCCTCTTTAAAATGTCCATGAATTTTCAGCTAAATTTCTACTTAATCATGTTTGAAGCAAAACATGTTTCAGATGCAAATTTTAATCTATTTCCTAAGTCACTGCAAATATTCTTACAAAAATATTTAGTCATATTCATTTTTGTCTGCATATTTTTCTTTCCCTAAAGCAGATTTAAACTATATTAACACACTAATTTAAGCAAAATCAAAGGGAAGGTTTTCCTCCAGTGAGCAGGATGAAATCTTGGGACCTCTATACCTCGCAGAAAAATTTCAAACTCTCATTTGAATTTCCTTCCTGTATGACTTTGGTAAATTACAAAATATAAATGCTTTGTGTTTGTTTTAGAAAAATAAATATTATTCTATTTTTATAGCAATTATGCCCTTAGGTAATTAAGTTCATCCATATGTACCCACATTCATAATCTCTCTGTGCCTCCGTTCTCTATTCAGATACCAGGAATACTTTAAAATTTGTGAGGCATTGGATACTACAGTATGGGTACCTTAGTAGCCAAAGATCTACAAGTATTTTAGCTAGACCTTTAGCACCAGCATCTTCTAAAGGAAATGAGTTTTGCCTTATTTCATTCAACTGACTTCCACTGTAATCTGCTACGGGACATCCAAGCTTCACTCTGAAATCACAAGCTTACCTACTGCAGCTCCCTGATATTATTGTTGGATAAATGCAAAGTGTCAAAAAATCTGTGCCCAGGTCTACAACAGGCCATTTGTCCTGGCTCTGTTGGATGTACCAAGTAGCCAGAGAGCCACGTTTCTTCCCAAAAAGACCATGGAGGTGCAGCCCTAAGCAGAGCTCCCCACCTGCTCAGGGGTCTGCACAAGCGCCCGCCTTGCAGTGCTGAAGGTGGGAGCAGGAGCGCGCCACAACACGCCCGCGACGCAGCCTGTTTTCCATCCGAAGCTCTGAAACTCTTGCCAGTAAATAAAGTATAAATTACTGAACACAGAAACAGATGGATATTAAGAAAATAACCCAAGCATGCTGGAAATGAAAATATTCATCTGAGTTATAACTCAAGTGTGTAATCTCTAATATACACATTTATCTTAAAAGGACACTGTCAAGCTGTTCTTCAGAATTTTTAAAGCATTTGTGATTTAGTTATGAGAGCGTGGAAACTTTTGGATTGGCAGTTTCGGAGCCTCGGCAGCTCCTGGGCCGGAGGCGCTGCCGTCGGTGCCAGGCGGAGCTCTCCCCACGGCGGCCGCATCCATCACCCGCCGCTGGGCCATGGCCGCAGCGCAGCGCGGGCCGGCTTCCCTCCCACATATCCGCACAAAGAGCTGCAACCTCAGCATGAAAGAGAACTGTGTGATTTAACTCGCTGTCCTTCTACTTCTTATGGTTTGCCAATCCTTGAAGCCAAAATCTGCTTCCCTAAAGGGAAAAAGCAGTCTCAAATAAACTAGACATGTGCATGTCTCTCTACCAGGCTAAGAACTCCAGGAATATATTCGTGAATTTTAGGAAAAAAAAAAATCCTGTACATTTGCTTGTAAATTAAAGTGCAAACAGAGAATTTCCTGTCTCTTGAAAACATAAGAAAGGACAGCTAAAGGCATAGCACGTTTCAGAATTAAAACAGCTTACCAAAGCAGGCTATGGTCATTCTACCAATAGCACCGTGTTGGTGTAAGACATGCAGCCTAGTTGCAGTGAATGCCATTCAGCTGTGCTCACCCCGCTTTCTCCCTTGCAAAGTTAACCATCTTTATACTTCCCAAATTTCCTCATAATTTTGTTTGTAGAATAATCTGGAATTTCTCATGACTCAATAGAAGGCCAAGTCCAGGGGAAATACACACAAAATGGCAGCAGACTAATAGAGCACCAACTTATTTTTGTTGGCTTTTTAATCAGAGAGCATAGAAGGCAAATAATGTGTACAAGCAGAAAAAAAATGAATGCATAAATGCAAGGGACAGATTACATTTCTAGTAACAACAAAATATGGTTACTTGCCAAGGTTATTAATATTGCTTAATTATATCGCAGGTAAGACTTATGTATAAATCATATTTGGGACATCTCCCACCAAAGAGTAGAAGAATTCATTAAAATGTATTTGAATAGACTCTTAATCATCTCTTGTGGAGCAATTATTTTGGGAGACCCAAAGAAAGGCACTTCTGTCTCCAAAGGGACGGAAATTACAAATGTGTGACTACTTTCTAATTCTTTTGTCCTTGTTACTTCTGTAAAGCAATCACTTCCTGCACTGGACTGTGGGGAGAGAATTAAAACTAATGGCTATTCATAGGCTAATGTTATAAACAAGTTGAATGAGCCAGGAAGGGGGGAAGCATGAACAAGCTAGAGTGGAAAAATAGATGTACTGATTTTTACCATCAGACAGGCATCAAACTGTGGCAGTCATGCATAATAAGCAACATATGATTCAAATTTCCCTTTAATTTCATGGCCGCTCTATCTAAGAGGGCTCATTGGTTTTGATTGTTTGTTGTTATTCAGGATGGTTTGACAAAATTAGCTCCATCCGTTCCTTCCTTTATCGTCCATGCTGTTATTTTGCTCAGCATTTTAGGGGGAAAATCAACTGGTAAATGCTACTGATCTTAAAAAAGTCAGACTGCTCTGAAGTCAAACATAACATCCTAAGCTAGGGTTTCCATGGACTGTTTAAAGAGCCTGAAACAAGATGATGAGACAATGTTTTCCACTCACTTCCTCTTGTGCTTTCTATTTATATGCTTTCCTTCTCTTTTACCTAATGATGGTAACTGGTTCAATAGCCACATAAACTAAAGAAATGCTGGCCTGGTTTTCTGAAGCGACCTTTTTGTAAGGAACTAGAAAATACTTGATGTCATAATTCCTTTGTCATCCTATCAACGCATGATACCACTCTGTAACACAGTAAAAACTCTTACCTTTAGCACAATTACACAATTCAGGCCTATAAGACAGACAGCTGCTTAGGTGAATTAATCTCATGCCTTTGCATGAGATCACGGATCCCTAGTATCAGGGATGAGAATTTTGTCCTCTACTATACACATTGTACTATAGTACTGTATACGCAGTCCTATAGTACTGACCTTCTACAACATAATTTTAGCAAGTTATCTAAAGAATAAACAGCTTCAGTTTTAAATTCATGATATACATTTAACACAACTTTTCATATACCTCTTATGAGAGTTTTCAATTTAAATTCCCTCTAATATATTTCAGACTATATATTGGAAGGGACAGTAGGTTAATACCTATTATCAACTAGACAGAAAATAGACATAACATAATAATCATATGCTATAACCTTCAGAAAAGTTCACGGTAAAGTACATACAACTCAAAAGCAGGCAAGAACAATCATAAAAGATTTGAAGAACTCCATCTTCAGGGAAATGTCTTTTATCTACTTCTTAGCAATGCAGCAACTTCTAACCATATAGCAAGAGATATGAGCAGACTATAAAAACAAAATACAGCAAGGACTAAACAAACCTTTAACAACAACAACAACAACAACAACAAAAATGAAAAGGAAAGCATGTGGATGAAACCAAAGGAAAAAAATAAAGCCACAGATCAAATCCAATTAAAAACATGGCTTAGAAAAAGAGAGGACCTGACAAATCTACTAATTTTCTGGAATTTTTGCTTGGAAGTTATGGTTTATTATTTCCATCCTTCATCGACTGCCAGACTTAGAACTGTGTTGTAATTGTTTGATTAGATGTTAAGAAACTACTTTCTTACTCACAACACAGTGTAACACAGAGACACACAACTTAGATGACTAACAAGATGCATTATTGAACAGGCCAAATTAAAAGGGAATACAATTAAGGCTGCTATCCATCTGGATGATGGATGCTTTTTGATATCCTCTTTTTAAATCATGAATTTAGTCTTCTGTCTCACCAGACAGTGTTTTTTACTTCCTCCACAAAGAAATTTTAGCATGCTGCATTCCAGGGAAGCAGCAACTCCTTCCACCACGCTCACCTCTCTGATTTGACATCCTGTGCCCTACACCGCTTTCCTGTATCTGCTTATATATAAGGAAAAGTCTGATTTTCTGTTTCTGATTTTTTAGTTTAGATGTCAGTGTCATCACAGGAGCAGGCGATGGAAGAAAAATATAGTCTGTGGGAAAACAAACAAAACTTTCCTCGGCCCCTCCCAGCCCGCAGCTCCCCGAGCTGTACGATCCTGCTCTCATCTTGAAAGCCTTCACAAGGAAGCAAAGAAATTGAATTCCATCAGCTGGGGTGGATGCTGCTCTCCTAAAAGCCTGCTGTGATGGCAGGAAAATCAGGAGGTAGCCCAGGAGGGGAACACATAAAAACAGATAAAGCTTCTGACAGAGACTGTTCACATCTTTAGAAAAAAAGAGGAAGTTTTCCCTCTGAATTAACTTAAAATATGGCAATATATCTTGTCCTTACGCCAAAGCACTGTAAGCTGAAAAAAAAAGGCTAAATATTGCAGGTACTGCAGAACAACTAAACAGTTTTGCAAAAGAGCAATAGGTATCACATTAGCAGAAAACTACCTTACAATATTCTTAACCTTTTCATTATTGCATAAATAGCATACATGTGATATGCTTATACTCAACAAAAGATGGGAATATTCGGAGGATAGGGGAACTCAGTGCTATATTCCTTAATCAATAGGTCTCTTGACATTAAAGGATAAAGATCTGACACAATGTCTCAAAAAACACAGTGCAAATTCTCCATATATATACAGAAATGACTTGCTTTCTAACCGTTGCGTTCGGAAAATGATTGTAAGATCACAAATACTGATGACAGAAACAAACTACTGAAATGTATGTAAACAAGGCGCTCCTGTGAACTGGGTTAAGGTTGGCCTTAGTTCAGCAAACCATAAGCTATGTCCAAGTTAGTCAAGTTGACAATTCCTTTCTCTTTAAAGGTCTAAAATTCTTGGACATACTGATCTGGGAGGACTGAAAAATTACACAAAAGTCTGAGCACACAAAAAGTAGTTTTTGACTTTGAAACAGAAGTAAAGGTAAGCTAATAGTTCTAGGTAATAAGTTCTGAAACCCATGCCTTCGGTGAAAAAGATAAGCTTGGAAATCATCAATGTGGAAAGACATCTTGTGATAACAGTGGACAGTGTAAAGATGAGCATGCAATGGCAACGAAAAGGGTCAATATGCATTTCACCCGCCTGTGTAAAAGGTATTCCATCACTGGAAAGGATGACAAAATGCATTTCTATTGAGTTCTTGCATGGCTGCACCTTTGTTTAATTCTGGGAAACTTGTCTCCAGAATGATACTGACAAATACGCATACTTCTGCAAAACAACAGCCAAGAAGGAAAAAAAGAAATGATTAAGCATATGAGAAAGAAGGCATGTAAAAATAGTCTGATCAGCAAGAGAAATTTAAATGATCAGAAAACTTTCTCTGCCAATTTATTTTAATTTTATTTTATTTTAAAGTCTTACTCTTGTTGTCATAAAATCCACCTATTTAACAAGAATAAATTTATTAATCCTCAAATATTGTGGTGACATGGGGCTTTATTATTTGTTGTTACTTCCCTTTTACTGGTAGAGAACATAGGTAACTGCTTTCAGGTCAGGGAAGTATTAAAGCATACGCCTAAATTTAAGCATTTGACTAATCCCAGATTGTGTATTTCTTTTAGTAGAACTGCAAGTATTTTGTTGATTCAAGACTAGAGATGGTCTTTAAATACCCAATGAGGAAAATATCAACAGAGACCAAATTTGAAGTTGTTTCACATTCTAGCCATCTTAGACATCTTAGCTGAGAAATCATCTTTCTCCCTGACTTATTCCCAAATAATCTCCCAAAAGAAGCAGTGGAAACCAAAGGCACTCCTAAGCAGAAGCAACAGATTAGTAACACTGGTAAATACTGAATACTAAGGTATTAAACATTAGCAAACATATGAAGCTAAAGCCTATCGTGTTTTTTTTTTTTTTTTTTTTTCCATCTGATATTTCTCATAATGTTTTAACAGCTAGTACTATCTTGTGCCATTCAGTACATCCACAATAATATCCATAAACTTAAAAATGGGTCAGGAAACATGTTTAATTTTTATGCATGGATCACATTATACAATGCATGCCTTAATGACTTCTCCTTTGCTCTTGTCTGCTACATACTCAATAATTCTAAAAATAAAATAAATAAATAAACCTATTTTGAGAGTGTGGGATTGAATACAAAGTTTCCTGTATTATTATTCCATAGGGAAAAGGAATCTAACTTACTAAAAAAAAAATCTAAACAATTGTATATTTAAAATGCTGAAATTCAACCACCATCTGCTAGCCTGTAAGCCAGCTTTCATTAAGGCCATCACCTCTTTATGAGTCACTACAGGGAGCTATCATTAACATTAGCTATGATTAATGAGGATGTTGCCAATTGCAATTATTCCACTCTAAAGCTTTGCAATATTCTGGCAGTATCACATAGCCTAACTACCACCTCAGTTGACTCATTAAAAAAAAAAAAAAATGCTGTTGCAGTTTACTTGACATGTAATTCAAAACCCTAGCAATTGTTGCAGAGATGGTTTGGTCCTCACTGGCAGTGCCTGGAAGGGACAAAAATGCAGTGACTGAAAAGAAGAGCCTGCATCCCATAGAACAGGGAGGTTTTAGAAAATCGCTGTAAAAGATCTTTTAACTCATCTAATTGGAAGATGACACAACGTGAATTTGGTTCAGCTGTCATGTATAACAGTCATTTTTCCCAAGTCATATTACTTGCAAACTTCATTAACAGGAAGCAAAAATGGTTGGAATTGCTAGGCCTACATCAGTCAAAAGGTAAAGACGACAAAACACTATTCTAAAGAATAGCACTGTAAACTTACAGGAAATGAATTCTAATCCGTGTTTTTAAAATATGCCCCTGTTAATAGCTCACATTAACATGGGGAAGAAAAAAAAAGAAAAAGTAAAATGGACACTAGAGAGGATATTAGAGTCTTAATCAAGCTACAATAAAGTACTAACTCTGCAGAAGTTATTTACCTATTAGTATGTGCCGATGTGCCCGAGGTTGCTCACAGCAGAAATATTTTCACAAGTGGCTGTATACTGCTGAGCGAGGAGATAGAATTGTATTCCAAATGGGAAAAAAAGAAAAGGAGAAACAGTAGTAATCTGTGAACTTGTAAAAAACGACAATAACAATTATTAGCATACTCTTTTCCCCTTTCCCTAGTATTTTATGGCACTGTGAAAAGCTATGCAGTATAGTGTTTTATGTTTGGGTCCTTTGAATGGAGTCAAATGAGCAGAAACATGTTCTTGCTGTTTGATTCCTCCACCCAGAAGCTCTCTTTGCTGTCAAGTGGAAAAGCTACATAACAGCTCAACTAGAAGTAAATAAAATAATCAATGATCTTTTCTCAAGAACTGCTCCTTGTATAGCAGTTTCCTGTTTTAGTCTTACTGGATCACGCTGGACTGTATTTCCACTTTGTGGTCTACCCAAAATCAGGCCCCATCAGTGATGTAAGGTATGGCACTGCAGGAAAACAGTGGCTTATTTTAATATCCTAAAATATGTATTAGGTAAAGGAAATAAGTTATGCTTGATATAGGTTTAAGAGAAAATCAAAATGCATTAGAAGGACATATAAGCACATATTAGGTAACTGAAGGGCTCAACAATAATAAGGAGAAGAAAAATCTGAAATATGGAACTAATGAATATT
The DNA here is from genome assembly GCA_013398735.1 of Nothocercus julius. NCBI lineage: Eukaryota > Metazoa > Chordata > Aves > Tinamiformes > Tinamidae > Nothocercus > Nothocercus julius. The sequence continues at coordinate 991,525 of VZSV01000055.1, read as the reverse complement.
TCAAATCAAAATCAATTTTGCTTTTCTAAAATACATTTTTATTATGATTAGGATCTCATAATAGTTCACTGGCTTGACACAAACTGACTGATGCATAAAAGCGGAAACCAGCTCAAGTTTTACTAAAAACGTTAAGTAAGGGCTATTTTGTTGGAGTCAAATATTCTTATGAAAGTAACAAATATGCTCAAAAAGGACTTTTTAAAATGCTTATTTGCTCATGCTGTTCTGGTCTGAGGTTTTTCAAAAATAAATCTATAGCAGGTATACTAAAAGCAGCCTTTTATTTCCTGTTACTAAACGCACACACACAAACACCTTTCTTAAAACCGCATTAAACTGAAGCTTAATCCCACAAGGAAAAGTCGCAGAGTTAAATCCATGGTGCTCCCTGACGAAGGGCCTTATAATAGTGTTGCTATTACCTTGCCCTTATTTTTCTCTCTGGTGGCTGCATTTTCTTGGGCCTGTTGCAAAGCACTGTGCCACTAAAACGCTGTGCTTCCAAAAAGCCTGGATGACGTCCCTCCCCTAACAAGGGGCTCTCCCTCACTGCACAGTAACAGCACATCTAAAGTACAGTGAGCACAGTAACTAGTGATCCACTCTCAGACACTGCTGCTCACTGTGGGTTTTTGGCCAGATTAACTCCTCCCAGGAAAAACTATTTTTTTTGCTAATTTATTCCCTATTTTAAAAACAACACTGTGAAATTTTGGCTGCCTATAAAGATTGAATATCAAATTTATTTACCATTTTATAGTCTTTATTTTGTTTAGCTAAAACAATTAAGCTAGGCTGGTTTGTTGCATAAACTAATATAACACCAGACTTTCAATAAATTCTGTTTTATTTAAATGGGAAAATTTTTCATCCATAATACTTGTGATGTTACATATAAAAGTCCTTCTTAAGAGCTTTCTAGAAGTTAGAAAGTCTGAATGAGAAATGCATTCTCTGAGGCAAATTTTTTACCTCAGGTACTTTTCTGAGGTAAATTTACAACTTTCTGTGTTTGTACAAATGGCAGAAGAAACATCTTACTGTTTTATTTAAAAAACAAATATTATGTATTCCCTGGTACCATAGGAAAAAAAAATAATATCACAGAGAAATTCCCCTCCTTATTATCAACATTGTGTTTCAGATGGAAAGTATAAATAGTTTGTTTTTTTTTTTTTTTTTTGCCTACAGCTGTATGTACTGTCAAAAAAATGATCATTACGATTTTGCTGAAGGTTCTGAATGGAAGACAAATTGACTGATACCTGACTGTTCACCTTAAACAGTCTCCATTTCTTTCATATTGAACATTGCCCAGATATTGAAAACCAGCTCTCTCTCCCCAGCTTCTTTTTGTGCTTTGGGAAAAACTTGATTTCTTGATTCCTAGACTTGTTTGAAAAAGTGTGAGAAAGAAAGGGGGAAAAAATTCACTGGAATAGCTGGTCTAAGAAATTTTTACTGCATTTAATTCCATATGCTACTTTCCATTAAAAGTCTGTTTCATTCCTTACCTCTTCTAGACTGACAATCCCGGCAGCTTCAACCACTCAAATTTTAAGAAGTGATGCAGTATACTTTGTATCTATAAATAAAAAAGTCCTCAGCTCACATAAAAATTGTATTTTATAGTCGATCTCTGACCTTTCAAGCGTATGGGACTGGCATACCAGCCTATAGCAATGGCACACCTAGAAGTGCCTTGAAGAATATCTACATGATACAATTAGTTTCTGATGTTTATTTTATTAATCAGTTTATTTAGGAAACCTAATAAGAACAAAGCAGATCTCTTTCATGGAGGCAGAGCTGACCAGCTCATTAAGGTTTGTTAAATATATGCAGAGTTATTGCTAGCACTATAAAATTTCCTGTTGTGTATGAGCTGGCTTTTGGCAAGATAAACTATATCATGATTTTGCAAATTTCACACCTTCTTGAAAACTAAAAGTGATTTTAAGATCTGTATGGAATGTTAATGGATATAAAGCCCTAGTGTTGATTGAAAAGGAAACAGAGCACCTTTTAAAGCAAAGATCATTTAGTGAAAGACTATCTGTTAGAAACTTCAAGCATGACTGTGAATTCAATGAATAGCCAATGTTAAAAAGCAGAGTACCAACTTGACATGTCCACAGGAACTTATGCTGCCTCAGCTGGATGGACCACAGCCTTAATCTCCTCCTTCCAGGAAGCTCAGACGTTAAGCTTGTTCTACACATTTGTGGGTATTGAGGGTGAAGAAAACTGCCCTCTGCTTGCTAGTAGTAGGTGGACACCAAGGCAAAGACCCAAACATTTACTAGGAGTAGCAAAAGGTCATTAAGAAAGGCAGGCACACGCACACACAATTCCTTGTGTTTAGGAATATTTAATTATGAAAGTTATTTGAATGTTTTCCAGTTTTAAAAACCCTCCTCTTTATAGTAAGCAAAGTTTTGCTACAATCTTCTGTGTTAAAGGCTACTCATAATTTCCATCCCATTAATCTAATTCAGTGTTTAAAACTGTCACAAGCCCCAACAGCATTTTCGTAATGACTATGACTTTTGACTATACAACCCACTGTTTTTCTGCAGCATAAATAACTGTCTTAAAATCCATCACCGCTAGCAAATACACATGCAACTTAAATGACATAGCTCCAGGCTGATAGAAAGAGGGTGGAAGGAAAGCAGCAAAGCAGGTAGCTTCGACAACTAAAGAGTGCTAAAATCCTGAAATCATGCTTCAGCTCCATGCTTCACTGCAGAAGCATGCTAGAAATATGCTAGATTTTTTAAAAAGATTTTAAACCAAACAATTAACCAGAAAAATAATGAACACATTATGTAGTCCTAAGCAACTCTATAAAACAACATGACACATCCAAAAACCAAATTTAGTCCAACAGTGTTGTCACCATACAGGTCTCTGAATGAGGGACACTAAAAAATTACATAGCTTCTACTTACTACTCCCACCCGTGGTGAGCTGCAGATCTTACTAACCTTCTTACCAACAAACATACTTCTCCAACTATTCGAACAGGCACATTCATAAACCTTTATAAAGCTGATAGTATAGAAAATGAGCAGACATATCTACAAGTGAATGGGAATGTGTATGCACAAAGGAAAGCATCAAAGGCCACGGATGTGTGTTTAGTGACACATTGCACTGGAACAGTCAGTGATTACTTGAGTGCTCAGAGTGCTCTGTGGTGACAAATGCTGTCAGACTATATTTGGACTTTTGAAGTATTGCACTGCTTTCTGGAATTGCCTAGGACTGCACAATACGCTATGCTCTTTTTCTAATCTATAGTTTTAACAGAACATTTTTAAGAGCACAAATTAGATTTTTGAGCATTTATGCACTGATCTTTTGACTTCATTCTGAACAATGAGTTTATGGGGAGAGCAAAGTTCACTTCGCGGTTATCTTTAGATCTTTAGCATAGGCTCCAAACAAATAAAAAAATACTTCTGTGTTCCTCTCCAGAAGAGTCTTTAGCCAATTCATTGCTAGTATTAGCTGTAGCACTCATCCCTCTGCTTAGAAACTTGATGTTCAGGATGTGAGAGATACTTGTGTGGAAGGCAAGAGAAAAAAGCAGTGAGGTCTTCAGATTTGAGGTTCCCTGACACAAGTCACAACCGCTCACCTAATATGCTTTAGCTATCCATTAAAGACAGTGAGAGTCATTGATATCTTCTGATGATGCCCATACTTTTTCAGCTGTTTTCAAACATAAGACTGCAAAGACTGCCCTTATTACTACACAGTAATGACTGCTACGGACTATTTTTGAGCCTCACGGGAAGTTTAGAAATGCTAAATGTTGATTACTGTGAAAGGGGCAATGTATATTTAGATATTGGTTCATATTTTGAGGCTTTGACAAGTTTACAGATATTTACAGACAGATTCTCAATTCAGATGATACAAATCTTTAAAAGACCACTGAACAATGTAAGAGTAATAAAGATATGTCTCACTATGGCTGCTTCTTTTTACCAACATTGTTTCCTTTTTCACTTATCTACTCTTTTCCAGGTGTATGGGCAAATGCACTATGCCATACAGTCTATTCCATTAATGCAATCATTTCCTTGAGAAAGTTACTTTTAACAAAGATTTTTTGTTTGTTTTTGATTTAATTATATATCTCAGCATTTTGGTAAAGAAGCATGTTGTGAAAAATTTGAATAGTAGGAGATGAATGGAAGATATCTGGTAGGTAGAATATTAACAATAAACCCCTTTTGCTTATCATCTCTAATAACACAAAACATTCAGGCCATTTTTTCAAAATGACAAAATCACAGCTCATAATTTTTAGTACCATCTTCTACCATTTTAGATATTATATATTCTCAGAGCCACTACTACAAAGTTTCATTTATGTCCTTTGATGCTTCCCTGAAAACTACTTTGAATCCTTTGATATGGTAGATTGCAGCTTCTTTCTGGGTCTCTTCATCAAAGAAATGCTCTGTACTACTTACACTGGAGAGGGAATAAATTTATTTGTGATGTTGCCTTCTGGAGCAGCTGTGTCCTAGGCTTTAGACAGCTGAACTAGTTTTTGAATGCTGATGATTGCACTGAGAAAGAAAAAGTGTCTATTCATATCTTTGAAAAGCAAAACATGATGTTAAGCAATGACCTCCCTGTAAAAAAGCTCAGCAAGTAGAGATCATAGGAAGGATCTTTCTAATGAGTGATTTTATTGCAGTATAAAATACAGTTTTAACCAAATTTTCTATGGGATACACTGCTTACACTGAATTAGAAGGAGACCCTCGCTCATTGTTTCATTTTTATTGTATAAAATTATGAAATTATCAGTGAGACAGCAGTAGGATTTAATCTGTTCCCTCGGTAACAACTTTGTTCAGGCCCTCTGATGACCCTGAACATGTATTGAGTGGAGTAGTTAAAATATTTACTGCCTTATTAAAACATATATATATATATATATTTGTTAAGATCAAAGTGAGGATTGGAATCTATTCTAAGTCAAAGAGAGTATTTATGCAACTTTCAGGAGAAACCAGAAAAAATTCTTACACAGATTTTTGCAAATGTCTAAGGAATGACATGTCTTCAAGAACGTGCGTACACATCCCTGTGATAATACTTGGGTAAGTACTCCATTTGCATGGATCTTATGCTAGGGATTTATGCCCCAGGTTCTCCACTTCACATTGCACCAGCACAAGCTGGGGGCTTACTGGCTGGAAAGCAGCTTTTCAGAAAAGGACGTGGGAGTCCTGATAGGCAAGATGGACATGTCAGCCGTGCACCCTGGCAGCAAAAGCAGCATCCTGGGCTGCATTAAGAGGGGAGTGATCCTCCCACTCTGCACAACCCTGGTGAGGCCAAACCTGGAGGTCGGGGTGTAGTGCTGGGCTGCCCAGTACAAGAGGGATATGGAGCTGCTGGGGAGAGTGCGGTGAAGGACCCCGGAGGAAGCTGGGCATCTCTCATAAGGACAGTTTGAGAGGGCCGGGCCTGTTCAGCCCGGAGAAGGGCAATTTTATCAGTGTTCATAAATGTCTCACGGGGACAATAAAGAAGATGGAGCCAGACTCTTCTCAGTGGTGCCCACTGACAACACACAAAGCAACAGCCCCAGAGAGAAATACAGGAAACCTAACTTAACTAACTAACTAACTATTTTACTGTGAAGACGGATGAATACTGGAGCCCATTGTCCAGAGGGCCTGTGGAGTCCCCAGCCTTGGAGATATTCAAAACCTCACTGCACACAGTCCTGAGCAACCTACTGTAGCTAACTCTGCTCTACGCAGAGAGGTTGGACTAGACAATCTCCAGAGGTACCTTCAAACGTGTTTCTGTGATCTGTTTGGGGATAAAATTGCTCCCTGCTAAGCTCCTACACAGAGTTTGGACAAGACGGAGAATCTGGATCCTTGAGGGTGACACTTATGTCGTTACCATTTGTAATTGAGTCAGGAGTCTCGGGAGCTGGCATTTAGGAAGTGTTTGGATCTTTTTTCATCAATGGGAATAGGAACAGACTCAACAAGCTGCTATCACTCAGAGGGTGGAAACCTAATCTCAAGTTTATCCACTGTATTTTACCGGTCAACAGACAATGTCATGATCTCAAATTACAAGGATAAGGTGCTCCGGTAGTTGGCCAAGCTGGGAATCTCTCACTAGACACTTGCATAGGGTTCCATATGGACATTACTCCAATTCAGCAAAAGATAACAAAGTTATTTCAAGTGCAATGTTTAGAATTTAAAGCTCTTCAGGAAGTTACTTTTCATATCCTTGCCAAAATACTCAGGAAGAAGTAAAAATATACCAATGGAAAACATAATAGCATCTTCTCTAATGAATTCCACTCCACCTCATAACATTGACTGCATTTTCAAAAGATTTTGCCACAGGTTAAATAGGCCTATATTAATAAACACAGTAAGCTATCTTTGTGTCTGGCAAATTCTATCATGATTTAGAAGCCCTCAGGAGTTGATGACATTCATCAAAATACATCCCAGAGGATTCACACATTTTCCTCAAGCAGTTTTCTTCAAAGATTGAAATAGCATTTGAGAAGCTTACAGAATGACAGAAAAGCAGCAAAAGGATTTCAGCTGTAATAGATCAGGCAACAAATATAAACACTATCATTTCATCTGCCTCAGTAACATGCCATGGCCGTTCATGATGCTGCATTTATCAATCCATCAGCATTTCCATTATAAACCAGTATTTTCAGTGTTTTGAAATTGATACAAAACCAGTTCTTTTTATGAATCTTATAGGTCTCAGTCTAGTTGCCAAGTATTATTAAATCATCTACCTATAGAAGAGTTAAAGGTGTTTTTTTGGTGTCGGTAGCTTCTGAGTCATAAACACCTTTTTATTCCACGCAGAAGAAATATTTCACTCAGAATAAACAGAGAGGAGAATTAAAAATGTTTCAATACCAAAGGTATTATATACATTAAAACCTCAAAAACAAGGCTGTTTCTCCCAAATACTTGGTGCTCTAGTCTTGAATTGGAGATTGAAAAGTTTCCTTAGGCTCTTTTATTATCCTTAGTCCTTACAACAACCCATTACCTAAAATATATACCTTGTAAAATTATTTGAATTTTCTAAAATATATAATCAGCATCTGAGGCATTCAGAATCATTCAAAGGGTCAATTGCTGCCATATGGACATAAAAAATATTTCTAATAGAAAAGACAGGTAAAAAGTGCCAGACTCGGCCCCTAAGTATTTTTAATACATGAACAGAGATCTGCGTGTACATACTTACTGAAACGATCAGATTATGGCCTTTTGGATAGGTATTAAATTTCTTGAATTCTATATCTTACATTAAATGCACCTAAAAATACTGAGTAAATACACTTATCAGGGAGATCACAATGATTGAGATTTATTTTTATGATTTTAATTGACTCAATGATTGAAAAGCTCATTGTTTGAAGAGCTTTATGAAAAAAAAATGCAGTCAGGGCTGTGTCAGAGCAAACAATGGTGAACAGGTTATTTTGGATTCTTCATTTTCAAGAGGTAAATTTAATTGCCAAAGTTAGGAATAAAAAATAATAAAAAAAGTTTTTAAAAAAGATTTAAAGCATTAAACTTGACATACTACAGTTATCTTATACCGTACCAGGCTAGTTTTAGGGAATGAGATTTTCACAATTTTCAGGTGGACATATTTTGTAGCTAAATAAGAGAGTTTGAAATGTCTTTGCAACTAATAAGATCATTTTTATTTTTTCAAGTGAAAAACATCTGTATGTTGACTAATCTTTTGAGACTATCTTTAGAAATTGGGGTGAGTGAATAGGAAAACAGTGATCATTCATAAGCCTAAAAAGATTTTCCAAAGCCGTTCCTGAGCAAACAGTAGTCATATAATCATCTTGCTGCTTCCTTCAGTTCCTTGTACAGAATAGTTTTAAGTGTTTTCAATCAGCTGTGAGTTACCAGCTGCTTTATTTTAGATCAATGGTTTGCCAACAACTGCTCCACTGAAAAACTTCACATTCACTGGAGAGTACAAGGGCAAAAATTATCATAGCAAAGATGAGAATGACACTTGGGTACATGAAGGAGTTAAAGGCAATGGCAAGAACCCAGGCTGTTGTGGGGAAAGCAAATGATTTT
>VZSV01000055.1:963640-982973 GCA_013398735.1 Nothocercus julius | reverse complement strand
CTGCCTTCCTGCCTCCCTGCCTTTCTTGAATGAATGAATGAATGAAGGGATCTGATTTCTAGCATTCCGCTTACTTTAGTTATCTCTGCTCTGATGCTACAGAAGATGGTGGAAGATATGGGAGAGATCTTGCACATGACTGGTGCAAGATAGAACCATTATAAATGGCACTGATATAGCAAAGTATCTTCCCCTGTGCAGTCCTCTGCATAATGTGCTACAGCTTAAATGTTCTGACTAAGTAGTCTTATTTTGAAAAATTTGACTCTGCAAGGGCTACTGACATTGCTGGAAGGATGGGTTCTGAAAACAGGTTCCTGGGTTGACTGCCATTTTTGTGTGTGTGTGTGTGATTAAATATTTTGGATTTCTTTTTTTCTAAAATCCTAATTTTGTTCATAACTATCATGAACCCACCACAGGTAGAGACAAACACTACGACATATAAGTGATCTATTTGTAGGCAAATATACAGGGTTAGCCACGTTTTTTTTTTTTTTTTTTCTGACAGCAGAACGAAAGCAAAATCAGGGCAGGTAAACTGAGATGGCTCACTTCACCCGCACCTAAGATGCAGACAGCTACAGCAGCCAGGCCAGGAACAAAAAAATGAAATCTGGGAAACCACTGTTGGGGAGAGAGTTACTTGTATTGTGAAAGTGGGGAGAGGAGTGGAGAGGAGAGGAGAGGAGAGAGAAGTGAGTCATTTCAATTTTATTTAGGCCTATCAGCATTTAGCTATGTATTTCCTGTAATTGCCAACTGTCTCTTCGTTTATATAACCTGCTACTGGCTTAAAATATCAAACACAGAAATCCCCATTATGAAGTAAAACATTCAGACTGTAAGAAGATAGGAAAACATGTTTTATTACTGAGGAAGCATGGACCTACTCCTAGCTCCTACTCCTAGCTACTTCAGCTTCCTTGCTGAAGGAGACGAGTTAAGAGCCCCAAACTTACAGCCTGAGCCATATCCTATAAGTCTACATCCTACAAGTCTCTAAGTCTTCGTAGGTCTCCATCTCTCAGAGATAATGCAACAAAATTCAATAAAGTGCATTTAATTAACTCATTAACTTTCAGATGAGACTTTAAACAGGAAAGAGCCACCTGCTCATTATGCATAATACAATGTTAAAGACCCTATTCTGGTTTTCATAAAAGATAGACTTTATTCCTGTGCACGTGCCTGTTGATGTAGAAAGCCAGACCTTTAAACGAGCTACATTAGGCACCGCCAGAAGTCTAAAAGGAGCAAGATGGTGCTCACTAAAGAGTATAAACATACTTGAAGTCCACCGGCCTGTTCCAAGTTCCTGTCCTTCTCCTTCTAAGACCCAAGTAAGCAAGTTCAAACCTCCCTCTGGTATCTCTACCCTACACTGCCATCTGCAATGGTGAGTGATCCAGAGTTTGACCAGGATTTCCCTCCCTTATCTTGGAATGGATTTCAAAGACTTCCACTTTCAAGTCTGTCTTTCCCTATGTGCACATACAGTCAGACATAAAAGCAAGGCATAAATCATTTCCTCTCCTTAGAATGAAAAATTTTGCATAAATGTACAGACTGTGTAAACTAATTATTAAACATTTCACTGCTATCTGACAAAGAAATCTCCTTAGATAAATGGATTATCCTCTTCAATCACTAAATTATGCGTGGGGGCATAAAAGTTGCTGATGTTTTGAAGAGCAGAGCTGACAATACCGAGGAAGAGAACTAACCTGGGCATTAGGGTAGTTGCTCTGTTCAGGGAAATGCTGTGTTCTGAAAGGGATTCGCTTGCTCCCGGGGAGGGAGACTATAGACGGCGATTACAATACCCTTAACAGATGCATTTTAGAGTGGGATTCACAGCATCTTTTGAAAGTGTTTTACAGCTGACCCCTAGCACAGAGGTGGAGGACAACGCTGGCGCAAGTCGCTGGCTGCAGCCACCAACGTGGGAGCAGGCTCGGCTCCGCTCTGTAACCCGTGAGGGACGTTTCACTGGCAGGAAAACAGACTGGTGAAGTAAAATGAATTCCCAAATCCAAGTGCAGACAGGTGGCAACTCTAAATCTAGGAAGCTAAATTTCCATTTTTGTAAATCTCTTGGCATAGTTAATGCCAGATTTACTTTTCTCAGAAGAAAAATTTTCAATTCCATCACTGTTACTACCACCTGAACAGAAAACACTTGTGTAGCAAACAGGTCAATTTAACCAATGGGGTCTGCTCTTTAACTGCTCCTCATAAGATTGTCTGCTAAAGCAGTCCCAGAAGTAGTAGGTTGCAGTTTGCAGCTTTGTTTGGATGATGGGTAAGTGCTGCAATAAATATTATTTTCTAAAGCCAATTACAAAGTTACAAAATCATCCTGAAAAGTTTCTATCACAGTATTAAGGCAGGTTAAGAAGGTTCCTTTACCCAAAACGATTTCCTTTGCAACAACTTTGCATTGAGGATTAATTTTCCTTTATTTATACGGTAAGGATGACGGATAACTTTGCTCAACTGCAATGATCTGATAAAATAAACAAAACAATGTTCTTGCTTATTAAACAACATCCTCCTACATGGATTGCAAGTCTCCCTATCAGTACTCCCCAGCATCACGCTGAGATGCGTGCCTAAGGAGAGCTCTCAACTAGTAGGGCTTCTCGCAGGTGTGGGTCTCTCTGCATGGATCTTGTTATTTATATAATTTAACACCATATTAAAACTAGACTATAACTGTAACACCCTCTGTCATACTGTAGTTGAAGCCAAATAAATTGCTTTTTTATACCAGATTTGCTTATCTGCTAGTATTTGCCCCAGATGAGACCATCCTGACATGATTCTATGAAATATTCCCAAGCTGAAGTTTTAGTCTGCTATTGGCATTTGTGGTAACAAAGATCCAGAGATCTCTTCCCTCATGGTCTGCATGTGAATGGGATCTTATAGGAAGCAGATCTTATAAGCATGCTGAAATTCCAACAAGAAATTTCTCTCATCTGCATATGTATTACACCTCCCTTTCTCAGGCTTATTCATGAAATAAGGGTAGGTGGATGACATTGCCTCATGACATTTTTATTTCCTTCATACGAAGACCTACCATTAAAAACAACAAAATTTTAGTAGCACAGCTAAGGTTGCACTAGTGTTCTAGTGGACTACAGAGTACATTTCCACTTGTGAGCTTCAAATTTTTGCGCAGATATTAGAAGTCTTATTTATAGGAGTGCAGCACACTGCTCAGTTTTAGCCATATATGGAGCACAGCTATGAGAGAGCTGCAACTAGATAAAAAATCCTTGCAATCTGACCTTAAGCTTGGCGAGTGTACTTAGCATGAGAAGGTCTCCTCTCATTCTGGTATCTGGAATACCTCATTCCAGGCACTTCAGTGACAGAAGACATCACCCAAAACAGAAACTGATAGGTACAGACTTGATTCCACAAAACATTAAATTCAACAAAACCTTTTAAAGTAAATCATATGAAAAAATTGTTTAAAAAGAATGAAAAGAACAGTTACTCTCCCCCACCCTCTTTTATTATACTACATTTTGTTTTGAGGAAGAGAACTATTTTTTTCTGCCATTCCACTAGCTTTTAAAAACATATGGTCAAACAGAGAACACAGTGACTAAGTGATAGACTTTCAGCCTCAACAATCTGCATTTGAAAAGGAGCAGATCCATATGTTTTTCTCATTCCTTTTTTGTCCTGTACCAGTTGCTACAACACTTTTTTTTTTTTTTTTTTTTCATAAGACATGGCATGTGGGGGAGCAATTTGTACACAGAGAGAAAATTTAACTTCCTTGCAATATAGAAAGCTTAGGCACTACTTCTTAAAATTAGCCTTTCCCAGACATTAATCTACTGTCTTAACTTTCCTCAACATATTTTAAAGCCATGTACATTGTACAAGAGGAGACTGTTTATCTATAATTAAGGTGCATACAGACATATAAGGTTAATACATTTTTTTTTTTCCAGTAAGTGGGCTACATATATTCACAATAAACTAGCATCAAGATCAAGGAATAGGCTAATTCTTTGCAGGGCTACATTCTGAAATTGCTTGCTGCCTATTGCCAAGGCTTTTTAAAAATTAGTATCCATGCCATGGAGATTTGCAATCTTTATTTTTAAGCTCTATGTTACTTAGATACTGACAGAAATTAAGACCTCTGGCTTACTCTTTTCATTGACCTAGAAAAGCCTCTTTCTTTAGAATAATAAACATAAACGCCACCAATTTTAGGTATGAGTTATTTTACCAGTCATACATACTTTCTGTTGAAAATCCTTGCTGATAAAAAAAATAAAACAGACCACAGGTATGGCTGTTCACACAATATGCTCTAAGAAATGAATTGCATCACCCCTAATATGCTTGATCGCATCCAGTTTTAAAAGCTCAGCTTGATCAGTACTTCATTATTTGGAGGAGAACATTTAAAGAGAAGGAAGCACATAGCACTCAGTTATGTTTATACGCTTTTGTTTCCTGTCTGTTGGTCTCACATTGGACTGCTACTGTTAAGGGAAAAAAAAAAAAAAAGACACTGATTTAGCTCACTAGCTGCAATAGCCCTTCTTCTTTTAGAGAAGCCCCCAGTTCAATTTCTTGCTGGAATGGATTTTTCACAAATAAGGATAATCCTTCATTTAGTGTTTACACACTTGGCTACCTCTTCCCTGTCATATCAGGTTTAAAATTTTTTATTTAAAATTGCCAGAATTCATTTATGCATTAACTGGTTTTATTATAGTTATGGACGAGCTGGCTTTCAACACATTTAGCATTAGCAAAGAATAGTCATGATTTTATCAGACTATACCAGAACCCATATCCAATTTTGCCTTCTTTTTCTTGGGTTGTTTTACTGCTCAGGTGAAAACATGGCTAGCCAGCACAAAATGAGCATCTCTACTTGCAAAAAGTAATATTTCCTCTTGACTTTCTCTCCTTCTTCCTCCGTTTCTCACTTAACATACACACAGATACATATGCACTCTTGATCTCACATACCGCACTTCATTTTACCAGAAACTACAGGGGAAAATGGATTGTAGCTAACTATGTGGCCTTCCTGAACTACAGAGCAACATTCTGCTTACCACACAAACAGATGAAAATATTTCAGCCATTTTTTAAATAAGAAAGATACAAAATGTCAACTCTTTTTAATGTAATTTAGAAATTGAGACACGCTATAAAACTGAAATAAAAGAAGATCTTAAGAATCTATGGAAACAAATTTTTCCATCAGAGAAAAAAAAGATTTAAACTAAAAGTTACCCATTTCCTTTTGCAGAGTTAAAATGTAGGAGGAGTAAGGGACTTGTATTTCACACACAACTTTCTACTTGATGTAAATAATCCTATGATTTCCAGTTTCCTCTTCAACTCACTGTTTTGCCAAGATGCCAATGTCAGCAATCTCACCCTTCATTACTAGGCCTGAATTTTGGGAAGCAGCTTTTTACATTAGCGAAAATTCAGCACTAAGATGGAAATTGACAGCAGAAGCATGAAGTCACCCTGTTGGTTTCCATTTCTTGTTAGAGCTTGTAACTTGAAAAGTCTAGTTCTGTATTTCTTTGCATCCGGTTAGTTACATGGATAAGGTGAAAACAGGTCTAACTTAGTATAATAGTACCAAATAATTATGAATGCATCTTAAGAGATTTTTCCATTCTGTCACGACCTGCAGGCTAGTTAAGGGAAAGAGAAGCAAATATGTCTCCTGACAGCACTCAAAAGTCTGAGAGTTAGGTGGCTTCTGTTTGTTTATAAAATCCAGCTTCAGTAAATAATTCTATACATCACCATCAAGATTTGATGGGTTTTCTTTTACTGTCTCACACAAAATAAACTGAATGACACCACATGGTAAGTTGTTTGCTCAAAATGAAAGTCAAAGAGAAATTCTAACAGACAAACCAAAAAAATAAAAATTGGGCTATGAAAGCACATCTGCTTATATGAACTGGCATTCTGGTTTGCGTTGTTCTTTTTAAGAATTAAAGAATTATTTAAGAATTTAAGAATTTTTAAGTTTGTGCAAAACAATGGAACACTGAAATAGTCTTCAGACCATTAAAAAGAAACCACACAAAACTCTCAACTATTATTTTACATTGATTACTCTGATTTATTTCCTGGAAAACAGGAGATGCACAGTCCTTTCCTTCTCTTGGCACTTGACTACAACATTTTAAATCCATTTTGCTTCTCACTGAAAATGCCCTCATACTAAAGGTGAAGCCTAATCTGCTGAACTGATATCAACAGAAAGCTCCACAAGACTCAAGACTCATGCAATCAACTAGTCTTTCAGTTTAATGATTGCTTTTTCAACTATTTACAGAATTATATGAAATTATACTTAATCCTGCTTAGAATTTGGTAGATTTTGCTCAGAACTGAACAGATAGATCTACAGGTCCAGAGGTTTTAACAAAAAAATTAATATTCAAACAGAATTATTCTTCCACTATTAAGCACTATATAAAACATCAAGTAAAGCTTGGTCTTAACACATTCTTGCCTGTTTTCCTTTGTTAGTCCAGAAGAAAGAAATGAATTAGACCCAACTGAGGTGACAAATATAACTTCAGAGAAATGAATTTCTTCCATGCAAAGCTATTTTTTAAAAAATTATGCAAATCAAAACACAATGAGAAAATATTAATAGTTGGAAATAACGTGTTGGTCAGAGGAAGGCAGTACAAAAGCCTTCATCACCTTAGCTGCACAAGTGGCCACACGCAAGTCTCGGGATCATGAGCCAAATTAGGATCCAAGGGAGGCCCAACATACCTCTCTCTTAGAAACAGGATCACATTCCTGGGTAGAGATGAGGCAGGAGGGTTTTCAGCTGGCATTCTCTGTTCTAATGAATAGAACCTGGACTTGGACGCAATAAAATCCAAAACTTGGAGACATACAGGGAAAATAAAAACAATTCAAAATCACTTTAAAATATTTTCGCAACCATAAACAGCTGATAAACACATGTGGATCAAATCTAAGTCAAAACACCACTGATGCTCCCTCAATTCACCTTTGCAGGGAGACCGGCTGCCCATGCCAAGGTACCCAGATGCAGTTGGCTCGCGCATCACCATCCATTGACACCACAGCAACGAGCACAGTCAGCACTTACATAATGAGCAGTAGAGATACCAGTTTAGGAATCACTGGTCTATATATTTAAGGACAGAAATAGATTAACTACAGCAGGTATCAGTGAAATAGCAAGGCACAGAGGGGACAGATTAAACCATGGGCAAGCCTACTGCAGTAAAGCCTAATCCTTAAACTTACCGACTGCCAGTGCCGGGAGTTCAAAATATGTTAGGAACTTACTATATAATTTCAGTTACCATTTTCATCTCATTCCAAAACAAGCTTAAAGGCCAGTATTATATACGAACAACATAAGACTTCAATTTTAAGATTTAATGCTCTTAGCTGAATGTTTTTTCAGGCTCTCGGTACTGTTTGGGCTCTGATTCTGTTATGAGATGAAGCCTGAAATTTTATTGTAATGAAAATATTTCTATGGGCATGTTTTGTTATTTTTCAAAAAAACAAAGATATCAGATATTTTATCAATTTTACTTTTGAAAACCTTTCTTCATTAATTCATTCTATGTTATCTATGGCCAAAATGTATGCTATTTTATCTATGCTAGCATCATTAACACAAGATAGCATTCCTGTGATAGCTGCAATTATACACATTTAAGTAAAGAAATTGCTTATATGAGGACAGATTGTTCTTAGGCAGAACTGATAGAATGTAGAATATAGTCAGAAAGATGTACCACACCAGAAGATTTATTAATTTGCTTAAAAAAAAAAAAAAAAAAGTAGAAATCTCCTCCTTCCTAGTCAAAGTATTTTCCCTTCTGTGAAAAGTCTATGGGTGCTTTCCAGACAGCAGCATGCTATTTTATTTAAATTGAAGGTATTACACCATTGGACAGCTAGAGTATTTCTCAGCAAGTCACCTCCATAATACACACTTCAAAATTATTACAGAACCTCCACAATTTTATTTCTGCTTTTAACAAAACCAGTCAAGTCATCAAGCTTTTCAAAATACTAAACTCATGCTCAGAACCCAAACATCAGGTTTGTCCAATAATATGGCCTAGATATATTGAGAAAATTGGCAGAACTTAATGTTAAATTTATATATTTCTACAGTGAAAACAGGAAACAACCTGCTCCTAATATAATCAAATTATTTACACAGAACCATTTTCAACACCTTTAAAAAAATATCTCTTTCCAAGATATGCCATAGAATTCAAATGGTGTTTTTTCCACTTAAGGAGCAAGCTTTAAACATAAGGCCATTACTATGGGGAAGGAAGGATGTCCTGTTTTGCCCAGCTGCTTGCAATGGAAAGTCGAATGAATTCTAGCAACTTAAGTGGGGATTATCAACTGAACATCCCCTCATGTCCCTAAGAACCTACTTATACATTAGAAAATTTTCCCTGAGAAGAGGGGAAAATCGTTAGAAAGGTGCATACCTCTGTTAATATCAATAATAAAATCAATATATCTATTATAGTTGTGGTTGCATCTTGTTAAAGAGGCTTTATGCTGATGAAACGCTGAGGAAAGGTAAATCAATTTAGATCTACATATCTTTAGATCACAACCTTACTCAAAAGAGTATAACTAATAAAACTTAAAGTCAGCTGACCACTTAGTTACAGAAGCCTGAAGTTTTTATTTATGTTAGGCTTCAGTACCCTCAACCTTTCTTAGTAACAAATTGCACCCAAAGCAAGGAAAAAAACTTTGACATGAGGCAGAAACATAGAGGTTTGGGGGGTTTGCTTGCAAAACGAGCTGAAATAAAGACCTGTCTATAGCTTGTTGGGAGATAAAGAATTATTTTTGACTGTTCTTAATAAGTTACCTCAATAAATTATCTTAATTAACAATATGAATATATGGTAATAATTCATAATTGTAATTTTAAGATTACATCAGCTTCTTAACAGAAATGAAGGCATATGTTTGAGAAAGTGTTTTACCCCTTGCTATTTCTTCTACTACGTCTTAAGAAACAAGTTATTTTTTTCTTTCTCAGCCAGCTGGTGCACAAGATACTGCAACATCTTAAAAATTAGGAAAAATAACTGAACCCTTAGAATTGTTTAATATCCATCATTATGAAAAAATGTTGAAATAATGCACTGTGAGCACAATCTCTTTGTACCCACAAACAGCTAAGGAATAATACCGGTAAGACAGAAGTTTGGCTGTACTTTAATAAGGAAAGCAAATTAAGAGAGTTATGCACTGGGACATCAGAATCTCAGTGGCAGCTGCCGTATTAAAACAACTTCACTGTCATAGTCCAAGTTATTTTTTGTTCTATAATAAACTCCAGCAAGCCATCCACAGCACATTATGGTCTTACTGAGCAGTAAGTATATATTCACATGAAAGAAATGCATATAGGAGAAAAGAAAAGCATGAAGGTATCACCTACACACACAGCTCAGGATGCCAACTTGGACAGGGTAGAAACGGCTTAAATGTTTAAAATATAGACCCACCTGGCATTGAAATATATTCATTGAACTTCCTTTTACCATAAAAGGTTAAGAAAGTTGAGAGAGGAGGACAAAGAGAATTTACAATTTGATCTGCAAGTATTTATGACGCCATGCTACAAAATTTTCTGGGTGTTTCAAATTTCCAGTGATTTCTGGAGGATTAGGAGATGCCTAAAACAGAGTCCTTGTATCAAAGGATACTTACCACATTACGATTTAGAGAATGTGACTTTTTCCAAACAAGTAATTCGAAAGCAACAAGTATCCTGGGCAAAGCAAGTGTTAGTCTGAACATGGCATTTTTTTTCTAGTCAGACTTCCAGAGGTATTTGCAACACAGGATACTCTGAACTCAACACCCGTTCCCACCCAGCAGAGCTGGGATCTTTCCCAGTCAGCAGAGTTCATAGGACATTTACTTTAGAAACTCAGGAGAAAATATAACCTAAAAGTAAATTAGGAAATTATTTTCATTTGTGACAGTTTTCCCCTGGGTTGGGGAAATCCACTTCAGACTCCCCACTAAGCGTAGCTTTATTTCACATACATTTTGAAGTGGTACATAGCACTGGAGTCATTTTTTCCTCTTTTCAGTAGCTGGTATTTTTCCAGATTTTAAGCTACTTTACAAGATTTAATCTCAATGAAATGACATAATAAATTGCAAATACTGTAGATCATGCATAACACATGTCAGTGTTTATCATATAAATTTTAGCTAATATACTAGAAATTAAACTATACTCTCTTACCCATTAAAATGAAACAACTCCCACCCCTTTTTTTTTTTTTCCAAACTAGAGGCAAAACTTTTTCTTCTGCAAAGTTTATTTTAGACCTAAGAATTGTTACTGCTGTCTTTTGGAACACATGGAAAAATTTTCTTGGTAAATCAAGTATACCTTTAATTTCATTGACATACATAAACTGAATAAAACTGATATTCTATGTGGTGAAACCTGTCTTATGTGAACACATAAGGGATATTGAGAGAAGAAATAAAAGAGGTAGCCAAAAGCCTGAATAAAGTTCTATCCAAAGTCTTTGACTTCAATAGTTCTCTTTGCATGGAGCATAGTACTTAGGAGGTCAGCCTTAACAGAAGTGACATGATGCAAGGAAGGTGCAAATCTGAGACTGTGCTTTAAACAGTTTAACATGAGTCTCAGAGCTGAAGAAAGAAGGAAAAGAGAGAATAAAACGACTTCAAAATACTTCTGCAGTCTCTCAATATTAAGCTCTCTCAGTCCTACCGTATGTGGCACAGTATCTTAAACAGGCCCTATGACCAGTTGTTGGAGCAGCCTTCCCAGGGTGCTGCTGGATCCTCAGCAGCACCCAAAACTGCTGTGTGACACAACACACTTGTTTCTTAATCTTGCCATTTGTCACTATGTCAGGTAGTCTAAGTGGATCCTTGGAAAGCAACCCTTGTATTCCTTCCACTGCAGTAAAACTGCGATTTGTAAGAACTCTCTTGCTTTGGCTCTTTTCCTTACTTTTTATGGGGACCGAACAAGAATCAGGTCTCATCTTACATTTTCTAGAAGAAAAATACTACATATACCTTTTTTAACTAGACAATACAACAAAAAAAGTTTTCAGTAACCAAATGACTGTAATTAACCATGAGGAAAATCTTACTGCACAGATTGAGGCTGTGAGCATGCTGTTTATTAAAGCAACTGCTAATCAGATGGGCACCATAAGCACAGACCCTGAATATCAGTCTAATACAGTAACTTCTTTTGCTATACTCTGTGCAGGCTGCTACAACCACTGTGACTAACAGGATTTCCCAGAAATAAACACAGTAGGGATAGCTCTGTAAAATTATCTTTCTTCAAAGACATAACAAAGAAAATAGCATTCAAGGTAGAAATGTATTTTTTTTTTTCTTCCTAAAATTCATTTTACTAAAAGTAATGAAGACATGAGTTAAGTGATGGCAGAATCAGACTTGCAGATCCCATGTCTCACCAGTAACTCTGGATTGTGAATACAAGAAGTAATGCAAGAATGAATGCAAGAGCAACGGGACTGAGCAGGTTTCCCCCCATCACAACACAGGTGCTGTGACTGTGAGCATATTATATAGGCTGGTAGCAGGGATCATGTTTGTATTGTGATTGAACTGTACATTGCAAATGCTATATTTTGTTTTGTGTTGTGATTTCAGTCTATTGCTGAATCACACTGTGAAATCAAAAACTCCCTGTAACATCAAATATCTTCAGATATGTACATTTGCTTTAAACATTACATCCTCCACACATGTAATAGCTACAAGAAGTTCTGGCCAGAGAGTACTGGACCCTGACCCCGTTCTGAACTAAAGATGTGCCAAGGAGGAGATTTAAAAGACAGTTCCCAAAAAGGAGAGCAGCCTTAATTCCTCTGTAACCTACTGGTAATGTAACCCAGCACTCGTCAGCAGTGGTAGGGACTGGAAAACTATGACCTGCTACTGTCTTTTTATTTTTGACACCCTCACTCCTGTGCACTGAGTGGGTCTCCTTTCTTTTCCTGTCACTGAGCCAGGAGAGAAATGATGAATACCAGAAAAATACGTAATCTGAAATGAGCAGAGGTGAGGGACAGTTCATTGTGGAACTCTTTGTGGACTCTTGCACTGATATATAAAAAAGGGGGGGGTTAAACACAAAACTCTATCTAGAAGAACAAAACATCACCACAACAGGACTGTAAGTAACCCCTGGAAAGGCAAATAAGTAATTATATACAGACATTTAAAGTCATTGCCTTTTTTTTTATTTTCTAACACTGAATATCTTGATTTCACATTTATTAAAAATACCCTATTTAAGTTTATTAAAATGGAGTTAGGAAGGGAGAATTCAAATACAGAAAATGATAGTAAGACAGATCTTTATCTTCCTAGTAAATAAAAAAGTACTGAGTTCAAAATACTACATTTTCAGCTGTTAGGAAGACCACTTAAACTATGTGACACGTTATTTGTCACTCATGACAAAAGACTTGGAAGTTTTTAGAGGTTATTTCCTGCCAGAATTTTGAAGTACTACATAGCCTGCAATAAACGTCAAGCTACCTAAATGACAAGGTTTTCATGGTGCCAGCGAAACAAAATCCAACTAATTTTCCCTTGTTAGTTTTACAGCTAACAAAGATGAACAGCAAGAGATGACTATAATATCCATAATACGGCCAAAAATGGAAGAGCAGCTCCCTGCCTCTGCCCCAGGATTAATAAACAGGCTGGCACAGCTAATAAAGCAACATTAAAGCTCTCTAGAGCATAAAAGTCAGGAACAGCAACGGACCTGCATGCACAGAACTTGAGTTACTGTTCTGGTTTCAACAGAGATGCAGTGAATTGTACCATCAGATTTAAAAATAAGTCATCAGATTTGAAAGAGTTGAAATAATTACTGAGCAAAAAACTTAGAAAAACTATAGGAAAGGTTATGCAAACTCCAATGGAGTATGGCATAAGTATGGCAACTGAAAGTCCATTTACTATGCTTTAATTCAGATTTTTACACTAGTTGCAGTTTGTACTATAACAAAGACATAATGAATCAAATGTCTTCTATACCACAAAGTCACTTACATTTTAAAAGTGTCATACGAATGCCTAACGTGGTGTATAATCATTTGCAGAATCAGATCTTAATTTATAGAAATGCATTTTCCATTTCATTATAAAGTTGAAGGTGTGAACAACTTTCTACTGCTGTGACTCCAAAAGAGAAGTCTAAATGTGACTGCTATAATCAGTTAAATCTTTTTTATTTTTTTTCAAACAAAAATATAGCCCTAACATATATCATTGAAAACATGGCAACTGGTATAAGTTGCAATATTGTATGCATATAAAATAAATATTAAAAAAAAAAAGAAAAGCGATAAAAGAAATAAGAGAGAGTGAAACTAATGACCAAGATTGTCAAGCTGCTTAGTGAAAGTTGCTGGCAGGCTTTTAGGTGGTCTGTGTAAAACTCCCACACTCCAGTCTTTCCAGACATGCTATTATGCTTGATTAATTAGTGAATCTAATCTAGGGAGAAGTGATACTTTCATAGTGACTGATGTTTTCTTATAATTAAATCAGTCTGATGTATGTCCCACAAAGCATCAAGTCACGAAATTTTCCTAGAGGAAACGGCCACAAACTGAAGCACCAAAAGTTCCACAGGAACTTTAGGAAAAATTTCTTTCCTGTGAGGGTGACAGAGCCCTGGCACAGGCTGCCCAGAGAGGCTGTGGAGTCTCCTTCTCTGGAGATCTTCCCAACCCGCCTGGACGCAGTCCTGAGCCACCTGCTCTAGGTGACCCTGCGTGTGCAGGGGGGTTGGACTAGGTGATCTCCAGAGGTCCCTTCCAACCTTAAGCATTCTATGATTATATGATTCTATGAAATGCTCATAAAACACCAACCTAGGAGTCATCTGCAACATTATATGTTTTCTATTTATGTGGATGCCTTTGGTAAAAATAAAAATAGAGGGCTCTCTAATTTCCCAGAAATGTAGTATCACAAATTCAGACTTAGTATCATATATTAAAATAATGCTATGCAAATACGCATGACTGTTAAATATGGTTTTAGAATAAGACCGTTTAAATGAGTAAGTAAAATTGTTAAACGTTAGCCAATGACTACGAAAAGAGAAAGCTCAACTTAATGAGGTTGGTCATTTCTGGTTTAAGCAGAGAAAAGGATTAGCATGTAGAGTGAGTTAAGGCTGCTCAAATCTCTGTGTGGGTTTTACACAGGTATTCACTTTCATTTCAGTGAAAGAATTACTGGAACAAATGCTGGCTTACACGCTGCTCTGCTGCTTATGGCACAGGAATGCTTCTTAAGAAACTTTTGCTGTGCTGTCATGTAAAGGTCAGGCACAGTTTACTGAGAACTGGGAAGAAAAAAAAAACCTTAAAAAAACCTGTGGCTTTCCTGACAAATTTGTGGTATGGAGGCACATAGTATTTTTATATGGTTTATCAAAGTACTGTGTCAACTCCACTTTGACTAATTCTCTATGAAATGAAAATTATTGTAATACTAGTAAAGAAGTTTCCTTCTAGCAATCATGGGCACAGTCAAGTGGAACTGCAGAACCAAAAGAAGGTTTTGGGTAATATACTAACTTCTCCCTTACAAGAATATTTTTAAGCTGTGCATAGAAGCAGTGACTGACAGTAACATTTTCAGTCTGACATAACCTGTTCACTGTAGACTGCTATGAACTGAAAAAAAAGCATAGCAGATACAGGCTCTAGCTCTGAGCAACACTTTTGCTTAACACTAAGGCAAAGAGCTTTCTGTATTGTACTGAAAAATAAGCACAATAAAACTCCACAGCTATCAGTATATATTTCAAGCTTTTCCAGATAGATAGAATTATTTTCTATTTCCCTGAAAGATGGATGAGAAATAAGAAGATAGGAGGTCACAAGGACGAGGCACATATACAGTCCTGCAGCTAAACTTCAGAAATGTGGGACTGAAGTAAATTGTATACATTTAGAAAAATGGAAACTTGCTCTGCAATTTCATTAAAATAACTGCGACCCCATTGCAAACATTTCCCTTTTGGAAGTGTTGAGTATTGCCAACCCAAACTACTGGGCCAGACACACCCATTGCTCCTAAGGACTTGCTTCACTGGAATTCCAGAGAAAGAATAATAACAGATTCTCTTTATTTGGGGGGAGGGTATAAGAAACACAGACCTTAAGTGAAAATTATTGTCATAGACATAAGCATTATCAAAAACTGAGATAGACAAAAATCTATAACTTGACACTAAGAGATGATTTCCTTCTTTTCTCCTTTGTCATGGTCTGGGCTGGCACTGCAGCACAGAAGGTGCCAACCCCTTCGCCACCCTTGGCAGTGTTTTTCACCAGCCCTATTGCTTATACTCAATTTGATTGCCCTATTATCTGTATTTATATTCAGCCTGGGTAGAAAGTCTTTAGAAACAGTACATCAGAAATAACATCTCCTCTATCAAATTATATATGGTTAAAACCTATACTGATTACCAATATTTAAATGAAACTTTTGGGAGAAAACAGCTAGCTGGATTCTTGAGTCACATGCAGTTTGTTAATATCTGGTGCTGATAGCTGAGGTCTGGAAAAAAAAGGAAAGTGTTTGCCAATGAATGGCCCTCCGGATGTGTTGGTAGAGAACAGCAATCACAAAAGATTAGTGCAGGTCTATTTATATTCCAAGCTTTTCCAATAATTCCTTGAGATAAACAAGAAAATCCTTGTTGTGCAGTATGGAAACTGAGACAGAAGAGTTAATGAAAAGCTTTGCTTCAGAAATACTCATACTCACTTCTAGACAAAATTAAATTCACAAGACTGCAGAGAAACATTGTTAAAGCTCAGAGTAGAACTCCAGTGGTTTTGGTTCATTAAAGGATGAACCAAACCTTGATTGCCCCTTTTAGGTAAAAATTAACTATAAATTAGTGTCTCATAAGCAGGGAAAGCAACCTGTCTCAGATTCTGTTGGAGTCTTCATCTTAGAGTGCTACACATTGCTTTAAATTACTGACTGAGATCCCTTTTGATGTGGTCATTTGTAATGCCACACAACGCCTTTGAAATACATTACAGATACTCACATAATTCAGGAATAGCACACACAGCTCGAAGGGTTTTGTTGGTGTTGGAGGGGGAGAGGGGTGTTTTGAAGTATTTTTGAATAAGATGTTTATAAGCATTACTATTATTTCACTGAGAATATAGGAGTTGAGATTTTAAAGGAACTCACTGTGCTATTAGATATAAAGATAGAGAAGCAATGGGCTATTTCACGAGTAAAATAAAGTAAAATTAGCCATGGATAATGGCTTATTTACTGAAATGTGTCAATTATATGACAGGAAATCCTCCAAAATTCTCATGTAACAAACTTTTCTGACAAGCATTGTGATTTATGAGAGGAAGTACTCTCACTCCCTAGTGAAATTCAACCAGTGAAATTCAGCAGGGCGTGGACGTAAAACCTCAAAAATATCACAATTGCCAGTTTAGTACAGTCAAGTGCAACAACACTCCTGGTTCAGGATGTAAAGTCAGTCTGACAGTTCTCCTACCAGCTTTGTGTCCCATCACAATACTCTTTCCTTGCCTTGGCAGCTTGGCCAGATGGATTAATATTCCCAACTGCACAGCCACTTAATCCCTCCTTGTCTCACTCCATAACATACATAATTAATGACTGTGTTTGGGTCTTCGTGGCTTTAAATACTACTCAGAGCTTCATATAAGCATCTATAATTCCAACCCTTAAGTACATACTTTAGTTGCATGTATTATGCATAGTTTCAGGTTAACCATTCAGGCTTAAAAGAAAATATAAAGCTAAGAATGTCTTTCCAGGATTTGAGCTCTTGTCCCCAATGTTTTCCTTGTGTAAGCTGCAATAACAGAGATAAGCGAAAGAAGTTTTCACAACTTCATTCTGTAACTTGTGGGAGAAAGAAAAGATACAAGTAGACATACATATATCCATGAGCACATATGTTCAAATAGATAGAAGTACATGTATATAGTTTCTAGGTACTCCAAAAGCCGTAGAATACTCACTCACCCTTGCCAAAGTCAGCGTCCCTTGTTTACATGCGCTGCAGCGGACCCTCAGTTTCCCAGGTTTCACAGCTTGGCAGAAACTTTTGCAAAAAACATAAAAACTGTTGTAACTAGCAGCACCTGTCAGGAAGAAAATAAATAAAACATTCAATTTACACTGAGATGAGTAACAACCTGTAACAAAAGGTTTCTATTTTACTCTGTAAATGATATGTAAAGAAAATATATTGAGTAATTTCAAGGCCTGAGCCCACCATTTTGGTTGTACTGCTTGGTCTATTTCTTAACAGTTTCCATGATCTGTTTTTCCTTGATCAATAGCTGCAGCTGCATAACCCCTGAAAAACAAATCCACTTTCGAGTTAGAGCTTGCCACTTGTGAGCGCCCACTGACATTTTTGGCAAGTGATGAACATGATTAAATACCCGAACATTTAATTAATTACACATAACTTTTGCCTTACATCTAGTAAATTTATCTAGTCTCAAGTTTTAGTGAGTCCAAATTGCATGACAGATTCCTTGGATCAAGTTTAAAAGATTAGCTTGATTGATAATACAACAAGGAAACAAATATTTAATTTAGCAAGTTTAGTTTTATACATGGAAGCCTGAGAAAGATTTCTTTATTCTTGCTGGCAGCTGTATAACCTAGCAAAGTTAGCAATCTGCTGCCAAGATATTAGGCCGAGTACATTTTCAAGGAAAATGAAATGAAACACATTCTGTTCTGTGAAACTATGGAACAGAACATGATATGCAGAGAATTGTGTAAGCCTGAAGCAACGCTAATTATTTGCTTTCACGTGCAATACCGGTTATTACTTTGAGTAAGCCACTTTTTAGGGTGAATATTGTTATTCCTCAGGGAATGATGGAAGATTCCCACATGCTGGCTTTAATCAAGATTAGCCATCTCTGGGTTCAGAGACTCCAGGTTAAGAAACTGAGCTGAGCTCAAAATAAAGATTTCCTCAGATTATGCCAATATCAAAACGAACGTCTGTGGAGTTGTTCCCGACTAACAGGGGTGAATTTATAGGATCCACAGGAATCCCTTAGAGATCAAAAGTTTCCCAGTGTTTTCTTACCCATCTTCCTGCTCTTCCTTACATTTTTTCAACAATAAAATATTTAAGTAAATTTTAATCTGATCGTATTATTATACAATAAAATATAACTTCAAATAATATTAATAAACAAGACTGAATTGCTTTATTTTTACATGTCCTTCAGAATGTTAAAGGCAAGACTGTTCTGCTAATGATCCCTAACAGTTCCATGTTACACTTATTCATAGGTGCCCAACAAGAACACAGTCACAATTCATCTGCAAAATTAAACTTCACAGAACTCTGTTGTCAAAAAATAAAATGCAACCTAAGAAAAGAGATGTGGATGTCTTCAAAGAACACACTGACACTATTGAAAAAAATATGTACTACATATTAGAAAGCATGGCAATGATGGCAAACCTAAACTATGTTTCTAGAGGACATCAGTGATGTCTACACGTTAATTTTACTCAACACATCTATCAAGTGCTTCAGTATGCTACCACTATGCTTTCCTGGGAAATATTAATTACTGCAACATAGGTAGTAGTAACTATTACTAGAACATAAAGCATAACAGAATTGTAACAAAATTCAGATTTTGTGGAAAGTAAGCACACATCCATCCATTCACACATATACACACTGCAGTACATTAAATGAAATCACGATCTTCTTATGAGAATAAGAGCAACTCTGGCACTTGAGAGCACTCTTCTCCAATCAGTCCATGACATAGATCTGAGATGAAAATGGTTCAAATGAAGAAAAGGAGCATATGCTGAACTATTCAACATACAGTACTAAGAAGAGAAGTGAATTCAAATCAAGTATGCCAGTTCTGAACATCTGGATCCCTATTCATTCTTGCTTGAGACTTATCACGTGAGGACCAAGAAGTGCACTTGTGGATTTGACTCAGTTTGAATTAGAATCCACAACCAAAATCTAAATTATGGTATTGAAAATGAAAAAGAGTGTACTGGCAAATGATTGCCCCGGCAAATGATTGCCCCTTCCTTTTGGCAGCTCCATGAGGCACAGTTAGCATAAAAGTGAAAAAAAAAAAAAAAAAAAAAAAAAAAAAAAAAAAAAAAAAAA
>VZSV01000055.1:915518-962095 GCA_013398735.1 Nothocercus julius | reverse complement strand
TTTAAGTGCTGGTTCTGATACTGAAGGTGAGAATTAACACCAAGAATAAATTAAATCATAACTACCACTCCATTTTGTAGGAAATTTGTAGGAATGTATATTACATGGATGAAGAAAGACTGAGGGAAAGAAAAAGTGCTGCATCTGCAATTATTGTTTTCTGCAGTCTCAGTGTTCAGGTACTGGCAAGGTACCATAATAGTCTCTTTTGGCCATCATTCAGACTTTGGTCTGAACAGACACCCTTTTCCACCTTTTCCAAACCTGCTGGTATGCCAACAAGTCTTTCAAAAAGACATTACATGATGCTCATCCCTAACGATAGTGCAACTATGATCAGTCATAGTGGTGAGTGAGCAGCATTTTAATATAATTTACCATAAACTGAGATCAGCACTCCCAAGAAGATGTCCTTACAAAACTGAGTTCTTAAGAGTGGAAAAGCATTTTACTGCCCATGAACATAACCTGACTTTTCCAGAAGTCATCTCTACTGCAACAAGCTTCACATGGTGTTTCAAGTTTTATCTTTTTCCTAACTCTAACCCAAAACTAAACCCTAACCCTAATCTCTCATATGGCCTGAAGTAGAACCCACCAGACCTATTTCAGACCCATAGGAAAAAACAGTCCAATGACTGTACTTGGTGAAGCCTCACATCTCCTTTGGCGTGTTCTTTGCAACCCCACTCCATATGCGTCACCAAGCTTTATTTGTCCCCTAGTCTTGGATGTAATCTGCATTGTGGCCTCAAGAGATTTAAGAAATACAGCATCTTTCACTAGGAT
This sequence comes from Nothocercus julius, assembly GCA_013398735.1. Classification (NCBI taxonomy): domain Eukaryota; kingdom Metazoa; phylum Chordata; class Aves; order Tinamiformes; family Tinamidae; genus Nothocercus; species Nothocercus julius. The sequence continues at coordinate 961,306 of VZSV01000055.1, read as the reverse complement.
GCACTGGTAAATTCTTCTCATAACTTGTTTCAACATAGCAAAAATCATTGTACGCTTTACTGGACTACCTGGTCTACCTTTCTTGCCCTTTTCATACGTGAGCATGCTTATTGGACTGGGTCTGCTAGGGAAAGCAAGCAACTGTCTCCTTTCTGAAGTCCCAGGAAACGTGCAACTTCCTTCTTGCGGTGATCTGTTCTAGCACCTCAGGGTCTTTACCATCAAAAATATATTTCTTTTTAGCTCTAATTTTATGTGCTGAAATTAAACTTTCTCTACTTTCTACCATAGATATGGAAAACTTTGTTTTCTTTCTCTTTGCAGCAGTATTTTATATTGGTTTTGTCTTCCTTGGGGGTAGTCAAGTGCAAAATGGTCATTCTTTCCCTATAAATAGTACTCTCTACAGTTCAGAACATTTTTTCTTGAACTTCTCTTTAAGTGGTGTTAAGTACAACTCCCAGAGTTGACCTACATTCCAGATGAAGTCTTTCTACTGCTGAGCACAGCAGTTTTAAGGCATCTCACAGGTCATATTTCTGTATACATACTCCTGTGTAATATTTCCCTTAACCTGGCTGGTATAACATTTTTGGTTCCTGGTCAGTCTGATCCAGCAAGAACCTCTGAATCCTTGACTGCTTAATTTGTTGTAACCCATTCTGTACTTGTGTCTCTGACTACTGTCAGACAAGTGCAATTCTTTGGGCTGGCTCCTACCGAGCAGTATGATGCTTTTCTCCGTACTACACTTTCAATTTATCATGACCATTTTGCATTGTAAGACTGCCCTCCAGTTTATTGACCTCCTAGTACTATTTAGTACCTCCTAGTACTATTTAGTACCTTCTAGCTTGGTGATTCCTACAGATTTAGGAAGTGTCTATTCCACTGTCTAGGTCATTAATGAGAATATTGATTAATATCAGATATAGGGCAGGCCCATTCAGTGTATCCCTTCATTTTGATGATGAACTACTAATACCTCCTCTATATCTACAACTTAGTAGACAAGTTCATAGCAATGCACAGTATCTTTAGGTATATCAGGGTTCTGAGTTTACAAATAACAGGATCATGCTAAACTGTCAAAATCCTTACAAGGGTTAATATGTAAAATCTGTTACTTTTTTTTTTTTTTTTTTTTCCCCACAGTTCAAAATGATTTGCTTTTTAATGAATTCAGGGTGATTTTTACTTTTGTCCTTGGTTTCTTCCAGATGCTTGCAGATAGATTATTTGTTCTAGTATTTCCAGGAATGAAAATTAAGCGTTTCCTAGGATTTTCAATTACTTTTTAAAAACACTACCAGATTTCCTCATTCTCCCACACTTATTCTTCCTACATAGCATTTAGTGCCTCTGAGTTCTAGAAACAGTTCTGCAATCTCAGCCGTTAGGGAAATTATTTACTTAGAAAGAACACAATTATATTGAAGTGTCATAAAGTAGCAAGTTTTAAATTATCCATGTGACTTCAAGTCAAAAATTAGTCTGACTTTAGTTTTTCTCTTTTTAACTAAAGCAAGAAACTATGTGATAGTGAACAGCAACTGAAAGTTCCAAGAGTTTCCAGAAGTTAAAGCAGAAATATTTATCAACTAACCTACTAAGATAGCTTTGGTAATGAGACAAATTATATGCTTAGATCATGTTAAAAGTGTTGGAACAGAAGCTATTTCCATTTTTATTATCTTTCCATACTACTCATCAAACAACATGACAGAAAAGATAAGTTAACAAAGAATAATAAACTAAATTCATCACATCTCACTTCTAATATCCACCAATAATTCTACCAAAAACCTACTGAAGCCCTATGTAAACTGAATGGCTCAAAGTATTTCATCAGAGGCAGGGCTAATGATCAAGTTTAATATCCCTCAGTGCTGGGGGAGAGCAATGCCTGTCATCTAGCAATGGGTGATGCGTCAAGATAACAATAATAATAATTATAATTTTCCTCAAGTATAGATTATGCTGAATGCACTAGGATGTTTAATATCTCCTTAAATACACGAGAAATAATTTGCAACTCAAATCATAATGAATGCTATGTAATCAACATGATGTCAGGGTGCTGATTGTTAGTCTTTCTACCAACATTATTTTCAAGTGAAAGTTACAAATGTTGGAGAAGCTTAATAACTTCCTATTTGGAGTTACCAGAAATCACAGAATCACAGAATGGTTGAGGTTAGAAGGGACCTCTAGAAGGGATCCCTCTAGAGATCTAGTCCTGTTCCAGCAGGGACACCCAGAGCACGGGGCACAGGGCGGCATCCAGGTGGGTTTGGAAGATCTCCAGAGAAGGAGCCTCCACAGCCTCTCTGGGCAGCCTGTTCAGGGCTCTGGCACCCTCACAGGAAAGAAGTTCTTCTTCACATGGAGATGGAACTGCCTGTGTTTCAGCTTGCACCCATTACCCTTTGTCCTGTCACTGGCCACCACCAAGAAGAGTTTGGCCCCATCCTCCCTACATTTTCCCCTCAGATACTTATACATATTGATCAGATCTCCTCTCAATCTTCTTTTCTTCAGGCTAAACAGGCCCAGCTCACTTAGTCTTTCCTCATAAGATAGATGCTCCCGTCACTTAATCATCTTTGTCGCTCTACACTAGACCCTCTCTAGAAGCTCCATGTCCCTCTTGCACTGGGGAGCCCAGAACTGCACCCAGTGCTCCAGGTGTGGCCTCACCAGAGCTGAGCAGAGGGGCAGGATCACCTTCCTTGACCTGTTGGCAACGCTCCTCCTCATGCAGGCCAGGAGCCCATTGGCCTTCTTGGCCACGAGGGCACATTGCTTCCTCATGGTTAACTTGTTGTCAACCAGGACTCTCAAATCCCTCTCCACGGAGCTGCTTTCCAGCAGGTCAACCCCTAATCTGTCCTGGTGCCTGGGGTTATTCCTCCCCAGGTGCAGGACCCTGCACTTGTCCTTGTTGAACCTCATGAGGTTCCTCTCTGCCCAACTCTCCATCCTGTCTAGGTCCCTCTGAGTGGCAGCACAATGCCAAATGTGTCTGAGAGCAGTACTAAAGTAAAGGGATTACAGGAAGATCAAGAGGAAAATTTTGGAGCATGAGGCACAGAAGTCTCCTAAGCATTGTAAGCCCTCTCTGCAAGCTCCTCTGAGAGCTTCTCCCTGCTCTATCCACACCCAGGGTTTATCTATCTGTGTTCAAAAATTTATTTAAGGCCTAGTTCCGATATGACCCACAAGCATGAGTTTGACTCAGGATTTATAATAAAATTATTAAGCTGTAAGAAATAGCTGAGGAAAAGTCTGTAGAAGAAAGGTAAACTGGCAGAAAGAGAAATAATTGCTGAGATGGGGTCGTAAGTTCAAGGATTTAAAGGGAAAAATGCCAACATGGAAAGTTATAACATTCCAAAGGAAAAAAACAGTTAACAGTTGGCCGGGCCTTAATCATGTCATTGGTACCATCAGCGTGTCAATGTCAACAAATGCTAACTTTGCAAGACCAAGGATTTAATTCAGGGAGCAATGGAAGCCAACCTTTCCCCTCCTGACTGTTGCCTGCCTGGCCAACAAAGACTCTTATGCTATCAGTAGTGGTGACAGTACTTTAGCCTACCTTGATAAATCTTAAATATCTTTTTTCTGTGTGTGTTTCAGCCAATAAATAATTGCTTTTACTTCTGTTGTATATGTACTTCTACTGCAAGAGAACTTGTTTGCGAGTTCCCTTTGAACATGGATGAAGATGGCCCAAACACAATGCCCCAAAAGAGGTATACAATACAAGCATGTTTTAACAAGCAGGCTTGTGATTAATGACAGTCATTACTGCAACTCCCTTGCAAATCCAAAGCTCACCTAAATAAATTTTAGTAATTATTTGGTTTGACTCCATAGGTTTGCAGATAACATTTTAATGATGACAGGTTTTATGCATTCACATTGGTCACCATTAAAAATAATTTTTCCTCTAATGTATTTTCTGGGTTAAAAATTTGTTGATCTAGATCTCAGATGTGGAAAATAAATAAAGGATGAAATAAGCCATACTGTGGGTTGTATCAGATCGACTGCTTCTTCCCATTTAGTTTTAGCGAAATATACAGTAAATTATCCAAACCTGAATATCAAAAGTTTAAGATGGAACTTCCACAGTTTAAAACAGGAGTTGGTCTCAGAAATAGGCAAATACCTTGTTCCATTTTCAAGAGCATTTTGTTTCATTATTTTATATCTCCAGAATCTCCAGTAACTTTTAAACAATGCATATTTAACAGGGGTCAGGCCTTGATACTGAAAACCAGCATGTAACACAACTTGTATCTCTCCTTTCCCGCTTTCAAGTAGCTAACAGCACAACTTCTTAGCTATTGAATGTGTGAAGATCCCATTGTCAGTATTTCTTTTCCCTTTTAAATTATTATTCAGTCAAAAGCTCATTTCAGTATCAGTCAGTACAGGTTAGGCATATTCTACTATTGCCCATGAACAACATGTGCTAGTGGACAAGCACATGTGCTCTACCAGGTCTTTCACTCATTCCTTAGCTTTTAACTAAACAGCACGCAAGGAGAACAGTGTCTCCCCAGAAACTCACACCAAAAATTAAAACAGCAGTTTGTCACAAGTAGAAGCTAAGACATCAGTGGATAAGCTTTAACATTTCATTCTCAACAAGCTTCTAATGATACCAAACTGGGGCACCATTCAATATGTTCAAGAGCAGAGTTGCTTGTGAGAGGCACCAAGACAGGCTGGAAGAATGGGCCAACAGAACCCTTATGAAATTCAAAATGGACAAATGCAAAATCCTGAATTTGAAAAGAAATAATAAAAGAAATAATAAAAGAAATAATAATTGGCTGTCTAGCAAGCAGCTGGGGATCCCAGCTGAAACAGATCTGGGGGTGTGCAAGCTGAGCACAAGCCTATGAGCAGCGTGCCCTGGCAGCAGAGAAGGACAACAGCATCCTGGGTGGTATGAACTACAGAGCCTGTAGATGAAGGAAAGTGTTTATTCCTTCTATTCAGTACTCACTAGATTATACCTAAAGTATTGTGTTCCATTTTGGCCCCTTCAGCACAAGAAAAACATTAAAGTTTGAGAAAATTCATCAAAGGACTAGCAAAATGGTTGGGGCTGGAGCAAATTCCCTATAAGGAGAGGGTGAGGGAGCAGGCCCCTGGAACTACAAGGAGGTCATCAAGAACACAGAGCCAGGTTCTCCACAGTTGTACATCGTAGGAGGACACGATACAGAAGACAAATATTAAGACAAAAGAGGTGCACAGATAAGGAGAAACTTCTTAACCCAGAGAACAGCAAGGGAACAGGTTGACCAGAGAGGCTGCGCAGTCTCCATCTTTGTAAGTTTTCAAGACAGCTCTGGGTAAATCTCCGAGCAGCCCGGTGTGATCTCATTAATAGCTGACCATGCTTTGAGCAGGAAGTTTGATGAGCTTACCCCCATAGGTCTCTTCTAATCTGACCTCTTCTTTCTGTTATTTTATTCTGCAATTCTATTATTTCACCAGTATAACTCATAGGTGCACAAAGCTTATCTTGATACGCTGGCTTCATTCACTATCTATTCCAACTCAAACAACTATTATTCAACTTTCTTAAGAGCAGTGGGAAGTAGATTTTCAAATATATCATGAGATGAAACGCACAAGTATTACCCTGGAGTCTTTCCCTATATTTCAGCAGTCTCCTTTTCATAAGCTAACCCTTTCATAAAAATCAGGTTCACAATCACTTTCTCATCATATAATATAAAGGAGAATAAGATATTTAGAACTGTACAAATATAAAGTTATATACACATTAAGCAATATTTCTGGAAAGCAGGAAAGAAAGAAAAATTGACAAGCCGTCCACTTATTCCTTTCCCTCCTCCACTTTCCTAGCTTTTCATTACAGGCTTCTTATGTCTAAACTGAGAGATATACTGTGTAATTTTACCAGATGGAACTTTGTAGCTCCCGTAACTTGTTTTATTCCAGTGAGACTTTTTTATCTAGAATGACTAATAAGTATGAATATATATTTACATATTTATATGTGAATAATATGTATATATGTGTATATGAATCTACAAACTATGCTCTTTGGTGGTGTATAATGTTAAATAAGAAATGAGAAAACAGCCCCTATTTTGTAGTTTTAACTTTCGAGTATCAGCAAAATAATTTACAAAAGGCTACAGGCTTAGTAAATATTTGGTACTTTTCTCTATAAAAATTCATTTATTTATGAAGTTTTATCAGTCAAAAAATAATGAAGATGCAAATGCAAAAGGCAATTCATTCATGATCTGTGTTTGGAATTCTCATTGTAATGAAAACCCGGTCTTTCTTAAACCTTTTGCAAAGCTAATTTCCTCACATATATGCCATTTCAACAAGTATTCCCTCTTCCTTCACTATTTTTATATGACAAAAAAAAAAAAAAAAAGAGAGAGAAAGAAAAAGATATTATTAAATAGATTTCCCTGTGTATCCAACTGAGTTTTGTACTGCATCCCCATTTAAATTTTTACGTTCCTTAGGACCTGAACTACCTATTTTTTCCTGTCTTGTTAATCACAGAATGGTTGAGGCTGGAAGGGACCTCTCCAGATCATGTAGTCCAACTCCTCTGCTCAAGCAGGGACACCCAGAGCACGTGGCACAGGGTCACATCCAGGTGGGTTTGGAAGATCTCCGGAGAAGGACGTCTTCAAAAGGAAGGAAGATCTAAAAGAAGGAGATCTGTTTTGCTTATACTGAGTATAAAGATGCAGTTTCTCAGCCTATTGAGGGTCCCCAGGTTGTTCCCTCCCTTCTGCTCAGAAGCCCCATTTCACAGGCAGGCAGCTCTCGGCTCTGGCAGACCCGTCCTGCTGTGGGAGCTTTATATAGGTTAGTGATAGCACAGATCAATTATTTCAAAATGCATGACTACTTAGTCAAAAAAAATTAGTCATAATGACTACAGACAGAATTGTAAGATCTCTGATCAGTCAAAACACTCATTATTGTCCTTATGACTGTTTAAGTGAATAAAATCTGCATGGAAGTATTAGGAAAACCTACAGTTTTCATGTGAACAGCATTTTCAATGGTAATGGTTAGGTAGTAAGGATACTCATTCTTTCCTTTAACTCAGCTATTTAATAGAGGCCAAAGCTATAGAAAAGTCTTTCATAAGCTTACAAACTTCATAAAGATAACATTGCTTCAGATTCCATTATATTTACAGTTGTGCTAGTTTTGATTTCTAAATGGTCTCAAACGATCATATTAATTTTCATACATGTAATGAAAAATACATAGATAGCAGTGAAAACGTATTTTTTTCCATCAGCTCTTTAAGAACTTTGCTTAGTTTAACACAATAGGATAAAATATGTCTGTAGTATAAGCCCAATAGTTTCTAAGTAGTGAAAGTGCCCACATAAAGCTAAGTAAGAAGTTTAAGTTAGTTTGTACTTTAAAAAGTTTGTATTTAAAAAAGATAATAATAAGATTCCATTCTGTAGTATGTTCTACCTTTAACTTGCTGTTGTTTAACTGTTCATCTCTCTCTCTCCTCTCCTTTCTCTCTCCCATTTTAGGCTGTGAGGATGGCATTTATTTGATAGTCAGATTCATCTAAGCTGTTTACACTATATTCTACTGAGAAAAATAGGCCTCATCAATTTATCCTAAAGTAGGTACAAAAGAGATGTTATGAACATGCCAGGCAAACTGAGCACTAAAATGGCCTGTTTCTCTCTGTTTGAGGGATCTAGGAATACTAAGTGCCGGTATTCACATTGCAGACTTCTAAAAATAGGCGAGATGATTAATCCCACAAGAATTCAAGAATTGTGCACAAGAATTCTTTTTTCTTTTTTCTTTTTGCATGTAAATGTGTCAAATACCTACTCTATTTTGCCATATAGATAAGAATATCAGATAGACTAAACCTTCAAAAAAAATTGTTTAGACTCTATCATGACTTCCAGAATGCCTATGCATCCCATATAATTAAGGTAAATGGAAGACACAACCCTATGTTAGCAGAAAGAAAAGGGCCTGTCTTTGTAACAGGGAATAAGAATGAAAATAGAGAGAAAATAGAAAGAAAGACAGAGATCTGGAATTTGGCTGAAAAAGGACATAATGGCTGTGTAACAGGTGGAATACCAAAAGACTTGATAAAGGTAATAGGGGGACTTATATCCTTCCAGATTATTCCCTTCTGCCTAAAATTCCTGTGTGCAAAAAGAGATGTCTGCTGATGAAAAAATGCAGAAAAAATATTTGCTGTGGAAAATTTATGGCATCTGGAATAAGACAGGTAGAAAAATTATTAGTTTTCTTTCCCAGTCCCTTTCAAAAAATAGGCTTTACCTTTTCTTGAACTTTCCCAGCATTTCTCTTTCATCCATTTTCTAACCTTCATTTTCTTGTTACGCAGCTAACTTATCCTACATCCTCCTTCTTCTCCTTTCTGAATACTCTTCCTGATCTATACAAAAATACTGATTTCTCTTTCTTCTCATAATACATCTTTTTCTCCTTCAGTACGCTGTCTCTTTATCAGAAAAAGGAACAGCCTTCCACTCTAAAGATAACAGGTAATAATATGGTAAAAGGTATCAAAAGCAAGAAAAACCTATCAAGATGATTTCGCTAGAAAACAAAATATGAAAAATGACATTCAAAAACTAATTTCAGGGAATCTCATTTCATAGTTTCACTCTTGAAAGATTGGCAAATGATACGCAGGAGAAAAGTAATATATGACACATACTGAAAGAATTTAAGACTAACAAGGGGGAAGGTTAGTGTTAGGTTTAGGAGATATATAAAGCCAGGAGACACATGAGGAGTATGTATATTTATAAAGGACATGAAAGTTGCACCAGGAACTCCCCAAGAAAAGTTTTCCCTTTCAGCCTACAAGAGGTTTGGTAGGATTGGGTTGAGGCCACACTGCAGATTAGCGTTCGGGTTAGGTGCAGGAACGATAAAGCCTGGAGCTGCATATGGAAGGGGTTGCAAAGGACAGGCCAAAGAGATGCGAAGCTGCACCAAGACCTCTCCAATGACATTATTTTTATCCTGAAATGGATCTGGCAGACTGTACTTGAGGCCACACCAGAGATTAGGGGTAGCATTATGTTTAGGGTTTGCCTTATGGAATGCGTAAAGTCTAGAGTCCCAAGGCAAGCGGATTTGCAAGACACATGCCAAAGGAGATATGAGGCTGCATCAAGATCCCTCCAGTGGCAACTTCTCCTTTAGGTCTGAAAAGTGTAGGCAGGATTAGGCCTAGGAAATGAATAAAGCCTGGAGCCCCAAATTTTGGCTTGGATCTTTCATGGGTCTGGTGATTTCAGTTTGAGGCTGTGCTGGTGATTAGACCTGGCTTAGGTGCTCCACTGTTAATTAGCTGAAGCACTAGAAGCATAGGAAGTTTCCAGGCAAAGAAGCTCCTACCATAACATGTGAAAAAGAATCAGTCAGCAACAGTTTGATTTGCTGCTTTTGAACAATACTATCAAAGGGATACTTTGCATAAGCAGTGAAGTTGAGTGTTGGAGATGACAAACACAGACTTGATTGAAAAATGTATAAAAATAGTAAAAGAAATTAACAATGAAGATATCACATTTTAATTCTGAAAAAAAAAGACTCAAAATAAATAAAGAATGATTAGGGATTAGGGAATGGAATATTCTCCCTGACACAATATGTAAAGCTAAATAGCTGTGCTATATCACTGATAGGCCAGGAAAAGATAAAGGCAGGACCTGAATGTAGAGCACAGAGCAGATAAAGGTATTAGCAGCTTTCCATAAGGATGCCTCACTGTACTGAAGCGTAAGAAAGGGCTGTCATTTCGTTAAGGGCTATGTTGTATGCCAGATAATACCAGTATGAGGGTTTGACCAGAGGGACAATCGTAAATAATGTGCTATAAATTTATCTTCCTTTGATGAGCTAAAAATTGTATACACGATTTTAATCAAAGGCCTTGAGCTTCAAGCAAAAACTACTTTCATCTTAATCAGCAGCCTCATTCACAAGCATACATATATTTAGTAACAAAGCTTGTCACTCTTCCAAGAGCTCGAAGATTGCAAATGAAATAGTACATGTTACTTGCAGCAAAATGGTAAAAAGATACGAAGCATGTGACTTTCTATATGGATTATATGGACTGCCATGGAGTTCCAACTTTGAATGAAATGAGTCTACTTTCACAAAATATTTATTTTAACAAAAGAAGAATAACATAAATGAGTTTATGCATAGCATCAAGCTAGCATCATGAAACATTTTTATTTGGGCATGGTCCTACTGTAAATTCATGTTACCAATAAGATACTTCAATACAAGTATTATAACAAAGATCAGGAAAATGGAAATTAATTATAATTTGAGCTACTTCTCACAAACATCCTTTCACTTGAAAAATTAAGCATCTGTAAAGCACTTTGACCAGCTAGTAAAAATAGTTTGTGACAGGGAGTAGGAAGATAACAAACCTGATGATAATCTCAAAATAATCTAAACTCCTGCTCTCCACATTTTAAAGGAAATTTAAGCTACTTTTTAATTCTACAGAGCCTGGTTTATTTGCTTTTTGACTATATTTGCCCAGAAGAGTCCACTTGTTTCCACTTTTATTATGCAACCTGAATTTGCCAAAACTGATTGTGTGTAGAGATTGGATATTTTTAGGGATAGAAATGCATATAATACATATGTGGACTTTATGAATGAAAAGACTTGCAGAATCAATATCACAAGTAAAATTTCCTGATTGCATTCAGAAAGTGATAATGTCTTACAAAACAGATCAGATAGATAGATAGGCTGCTCTGCAAAGGGAAATAAATGAAGATTAAGTTTTGAGATTGTAGCTGAAGATAGGATTTGGGTGAACTTCAGTTCTCACAATTCACCATCATCATGCATCAGCAAACAAAAGTGACAACCACAAGAAAAAACTGACAGGTATCAACTACTCGAGAAGACAAATCATTGTTATTAATAAATTCTTATTTATTTAATGTGATTATAATGGAAGGAGATTGTCCTAATATCTTTAGAAACCAATGATTAGATATCTAGGAAGTTTAAAAGTAGACACACACACAACAGTTCTGAACTCTCTTCTTGGTATGGACAACCATGGTGTCCATCTATCATCAGCTATCATCTTCCTTTTGTTATAGACATCTAGTGTTCTCTTAGTCTTACACTACTTCAGTTTAAATACTTCTCCTCATCACTGATTCAAATCATATTCAATTCTTCCATTTAGAAATTCCAGGCCACCCTTTTCTTTTTTCTTTTTTTTTCCCCCTGAGCGAGACACATTAACCAGTCAAACAGCAGTTACTGCTATTACTCACAGAGGCCCTTAGAAAATGACTGAGTGCCATTTAAGAATCAGTTCGATTTAGTATTGTACAAGTAATGTTTCATTTTAAACCTCATTATTCAAAACATGAAAACAAGGCAATAGAAAGGAACTGCAAGGCAACCTGAATTTAAAAAAATAATTATTTTGATGGACTTTGTATCTATATTCTTTAAAACTGTCTACAATTTCTTCCACATAAACCTAATCTTCTAAAGTGTTCAGTTTTCAAATACCATGCAGGTTGTCCAGAGATCTGCATTTTAGAAATAATCCTATAGCATAAATACATTTATAAGCCAATAAACATACCATAATGAAACTTAACAGAACTTAATACAGACCTTGAAAAATACTTCAATCAATATTTAGTAAAAGAAACTCACAGGCCACAATCCAAGGCAGAAGGAGGAAAAATATTTATACGTCTTGTGAGAATTTTTAGAAAGTAAAATCAAAACAAATCAATTTTAGAAATCTAAAATTCCTTCCTAGTGCTGAACTCCCAAGTCATGCCATAAGTTAGAGGACATTCCTGCTGCCTCTGAAGAGAAAAGATTTCCTCTAGACAACTCCTTCCTACCCTAAATATAAAAAGTCATTCTACTGGGGAAAAAAAAAAATCTAAATAACTTCTGAAATATTTGTATTTTACTCAGGATTTCCAGATGTCTAATCTTCACTTTGATCTCTAGCTGATGTTTATGCGCTATTCAGTGCAGATTCATGTTAATTTAGGAAATAATTAAGCTACCTTCTATCTAATACCTCTTCTCTAGCCTTAACTCAAATTCTTGCTCTAGTTGCATCTGAGCTGAAGTTCTGCTGCATTTACAGCAAATATATCATACCTTACTAGAAGAATTTCTTAGTCTGGAGAACTGACTGACATACTAGATCAATAAGTGTCTCAGAAATAGATGTAACTCAGAGCTTCAGGAGTTTTGATCAAATCAGTTGAGATTTTCTTCTGCAGGAATATAATGTATTCTTGATAAGAGCATCTCGTCTATTCTCACACACAGAAGTCATTTAGGCTTGTAACAGAACAAAAACCTGATTAGAAATTTTTTGAATGAAAAAATACAAAGCCAGTCATGCAAAGAAAGAGATTTCAGGACCTGAACTACGAGAGGCTACACAAGAATAGGGTCAATAAAATGAAATATGTTAACAGATCAGGGAGAAACAAGAGAATAGATGCTATAGTTACAGATGGCAATATTTAATGAAGAAGTTTTATGTATCTACAAGTCACAAGTTAAGTAGAGAGTGGCAGACGAATAGTCACCTTTCTGCTGCATACTTAAAAGGTACTCTTTTTCTTTGTGCCTAGGTGGCAGAAATAAAATGTATTTGCTAAATCTGTATTGCTGTATTAAATTTACTTGAAAAATCTCCAAGTTAAGAGAGAGAATGTAGAGCACAGATAACACATCTACTTGACATACATACTTTTTGTTTTCTTTTTTTTTTTTTTTTTTTTTTGGGGGGGGAGCATCTTTTTGACAAAACCTGCTGCTGCAGCAGCCAGAACTCAATACCTCGAGAAGCCCTGGCATCAACTCATGCCAGGCCAGAAAGGAAACTTCCAAAGTCAAAAGTCTTTAGGGCAGTGCAAGAATTTAATCTAAATCACTCACTGACTCACTGAAGAGATTCAGACTCACTGAATCTCTTCTCACAATGCAAGCCAACGAGACCTGGGGGAGGGAAGGTAGCAAGGTGCCCAGCTGTGATGTTTTTGAGCTCACCTCCAACATCCACATCTGACTAGTTGTCTTGCATGTTTGTTCTCCTAATGCACCTCCTCCTTTTCAGGCAGTATGTCCCTCTTTTCCATTATATTTTATCCTCCAAGCTTCCAACTGGGTGCACCTCTGCTTTACCCACATCTCAACCCCCATCACCACAACCACGTTTCTCCCTTTTTCTCTCTCTCTGTCTTTTGACAGATAAATGTAAAAAGTCACAGAACTAACTGTGTCAGTCACCTTTCCACCATGAGCATCATGGAAGCTTGGAAAGAGCACGCAAGTCCTCAGCAAACATTTTGGTTCTGTAAGTCCCCCACTTTGCTGCAGGATGCAGCTGCTGCCTTTGGTTGCTTAATCTTTCTGTTGCTGGTGGGAGAGTAGTTAAATATATATAAAAATATATGAGACAGTAAAAATAAAAATCTATGGACCAGATGGGCCTGCATTTTAAGTGGAAGTTCAGTTAGAGCTATTCTACTCCAGAAATGCAGAAAGAATTTTAGGTATGGAGGCTGTCAAAACTGTTTGAAGCATTCAGCTGCAAATGCCAGTTCTGGTATCCGTTGGATATAACTGCTAAATCAGAACCTGACGCTTTTTTAAGGCAAACGACCTGAGACTAAATATGCAAGCAGATGCCAACAGCACAGATAAGCTTTTAGGATACAGTTTTAGATATATCAATGAATACGCAGATTAAAAAGATTAGATTACGTAGATTAAATGGTAGTCCTGAATCTTATGGTTGGCAATCAAATAGGGGCTTTCAGACCCTGGATAGGTTTCTTACTTAATTGTGATTCTGAAATAGTGGTTGCATAGAAAGTGTTGCTATGACACATATAATTCAGAAATATTCTAGACAATTTCCCTTGCAGGCCATTGCAGCATGTTGTCTCGTAAGTGAAAGTCAGCTCAAGGAACAGAACATCTGTCTTGATTTTTTCCTGTCAGTGTGATAATTTGATCCTAAATGCTGTAAATCCACAGAATTCCAGCATGTGCTAAGATGCTAATAGATGGCAGTGCTAATAGATTCTGTAGAACGTCTGTATTCTAGAAGCTTGGAGCAAATATTTGGTTATTACCTAGGGTGATGCTTGTTTGCACAGCATGGATCTTCATTTCGTTTCAGCTGGGTAATATTCTTGGTGTGTATAATGTAGGCAGTGTTCCGTCATGAGGAATGCATATGACAGAATTAGCAAGACTGGCGCATGAGGTACAATATTCCTCAGCCCCCGCTGAGGAGGAAAAAAAAAAAATCACACTGAAAGATTTTTGGAAATTCATAAAAAATCAATGTAGAATCTCAGTTTGGTTTCTTATAGTTCAATAAAACAAAATACCCAAGAGAACAAAACTGAAATCAGCAAAACAACAACAAACAATGAAATGTAGGCAATCTCTGATGAGGAGCTTGAATGGACCTGAAGGACTCTACTTTGGCAACACTAACAATAATCATCCTGGTAGCAGTCCAAATGTGAAACCTGGACCCTAAGAGAGCTGGAGCAAAAGTCTACAGACATTTTGGCAGAGCAATGAAAGTTTTTTCTGTGAATAAGAATTAAATCTTTTGAATTAACTGTCCATTTTCCTCTCACAAGCATTATTTTGTCTAAAAAAGTACAGAGAATAAGTCTTCTCTTGCCTAAGGCAATGTTATTTTTCTTTCAAAGACGTTCAGATTTAGTCCCATTGAAGCTATCTGTCCTTATAAAGATCAAGCAGGTTGCATTCTGTATAGCCATTTTTCATCTCCTAGTATCAATTGAATTTATTAAACCATCTGTTGCATGTAATTACTTTTTGTTGATCCAACCTTTCTAATAGGTCTCTTCTCTCCTTATCCTTGCTGTGTGCACAGAACTCCAAAAGGCATTAATGAAGCTCAGACATGGGATTTGAGGAAAGAATACATCTCATACCTCATTTTGAGGAGAAAGATGTTTTAAAAGAGACCATGCAGTACTGCAAGCACTAAGTCACACAGTAGAGTCAGTGAAAGTTTGGTTAATTCACTTTAAACAAAGCATTCTTCTTAGTTTTGCCCTATAATTAGAGTCTTTTTGTTAAAAAAAAGAATCACTTTACATGTCTATTCATGTGTTTTTACACATAGGAGGTGCTTCCAAAGTGTTTTCCTTTTTTTCCTGCCCTAATGTAAGCCAACAATTCATGCCAACAATTATCTGGAAAGCATAACATGCACCGTGTTGTTTAATCAACACAAAACATTTTCCATCTATAAATGCCACCTCCAGCTGGTGGCACAAAGATGTGAGTTACGCATTTGCAGAAGGAAGCCCGTCTGCGCCTTCACCCACAAACAATCGCAACGCATCCCAAGGACACAACAGTGCTGCCTCCCTACCCCTTGGCACAGGGGAGCTAGCAAATGTTATCGGCTTCAATTAACATGAAGGGGCCTCTAAAAACAATAAAGTAATTAGACATGTTCATGAGAGATAATTATGTCATGTAAAGATAAGCATTCCCAGAAGTGCTTTTGGCTCTGTTAGAAAAGAACATTTCTCCTCTCAAATGAATTTTAGAGACTTGCAAGGTGTGGGGAAATGGCACCACTCTCATCAGAGTTAAAAGCATATGATACGAATGAGGTCTCCAGCATATCACTGAGTGCAATAAATTATCAAGTGTGCGTTCTGTTTTCTGAAATGGGCTCAATTTATCATTTTATTGAAAAGGTTCCATTATGCTAATGTCTTATAAAATCACTTTTTGCTGTTGCTGGAAGGTCAAGAGGGGATATCAATTTTCATATTGAGAACGAGGAAGTACTGCAGCAGTGAGCTGCCAAGGGTTAATAACCCTAACAGAAGACACAACGTACATAACTGCCAACTTCCAAGGACTCTATAATGGCAAATTTTTATAACCTTGCAGGAAACAGAATAATCAGAGTATTTTTCTAAGCTTAACTAGCTTTAAAAAAGTTTTGATAGAATTAGTAATAGCTGATTAATAGGTTAAAACTCTCCCTCTATCTTCCAATTAATTCCTGAATTGATACTGCAGTCATTCAGGGAGCAGCATTTCAAAGCTCAGATTAAAGAATGCTATTATCCAGAAAGCATACCTGAGGAATAATCACACAGAATAGATCACCTATAAAAAGGAATACTCCTTCTCTAAATATAAGATTACATGATATGAATTCCTTCCTTCTTCTGAAGTGTCAGGTACCAAACAAGTAAGTATTAAAAGAGGAAGGGTACGAGATTTAGACAGACAATGGGTTTGATCTTGCGTAATTGCTTTTTTGCCACTATAGCTGAGATGTGACTTTAATCCAGACAACCCCTTATACTCTGAGCATCAAAAACTAGAGCATTGTTCCAGAAACATCATCATATTATGAATAGATTTTAACTAGAAGTGTAGTCTAATGGAACATTTTCCCCTACCTTAAAATGTATACATAAACCATCACACAAGAAACTAGAGCAATTAATCCAGAGGGAGACTTTCCACGTACTGATCTGATTCTAATGTTTTTCAGCAGCTGCAGTCGAGTAAGTGGAGCCAGAGCGATGTGACCATTGTCATCTAAATGGATCACCAAAAAATACCTTCTTGGATCTCAGAGCTTCAAACATGGATCACTGTTTGAGAACTTCTGATTTTAAAGTTTGAAACTGGTCTGATTTACCAGTCTTATAAATGGCCCCATTCATTTGCAACATACTATACACTCAGGCAGTGTTTAACCAAGACAGATGCAGCTGTGCTTCCCTGAAATATTGGCCAAAATCAGGACTGGCATATTATTGCTGAGCTGATACTTTATTTCACTCTTTTAAAATAAACAAATTAGTTCCTTCCTTTTCCTGGATGTAGATTGATCCTGAGATTGATTCTGTATTTCATATTTAAAACTTCATAAAATAATGCATTTTAAGAGCTCCAAATCAAATGCACACTCAATCAAAATGTGCTGCATAATGCATTTTCTTTCACATTAAAAGTGGTTATGGGATTTAATCCTAATACAAAAGCCAATTGTCAGTGCACCAAATCAGAAAATACCATAGTAACCTAACTTGTGATTTGAATGTGTCTGCTGAAACAAAACCTTGGTTGCATACTAAGTAATTTATTACTTCTCCTTATACAGCACAATGAATGTTTTTCAAATGAATGCCTGTCAAAAGAACTTTACTGAAAGGATCCTGTAACCAGCATTAAATGATGTATTGCTATTTAAGAAATTTAAGAATGAAAAATCAGTGGAAGTGTTCTGGTCAGTTGGTCTTAGAATAAGTTATGATAAGTCTTTAGAAAAAAAAAAGAAAAAAAAGATCTAGTTATGTAGCACAAATTAAACAGAATGCTGAGTTTCCCTCCTCAAACTATTGATTTACACTAGTGTAGACTGCAAATATATTTAACTCACTAATTTATTTTATAATTAATCCGTTAAAGGTTCCTATAAGCACGTCAAAGAAAGTATCTTTATACTCATTCATTTCCATTTAAATTTGCAATTAAATGATACAGAGAACACTTCAGAATTTTTATTTTTATCTTTTTTAAGGCAATAATAAATTCTTAGGTACTCAGTTTTGTGACATAGCAGACCAAAATTAGGTCACGGAAAATATAAGTTCATTGTTGTACTCAGCTTTGTCTTGTTCAGTTGCTGAGCACTTAAAAAGCTTCATGTCTCAGAGTATCAGTATAGATGTCCTTGCAGTGCTGGAGGCCAGTTTGGATGGATCAGTGCACACGTTTTGATGGCATTCTCGAGGAGATGATAAGAAAGAGCAGCAGCTGCATTTTCCAGACCAGGAGTATTCAGCCTAATGTCACATTAAAATGGGGAGGTGGAGAAATACATCAAACTGCCTCCTGACCTGGAACTAATTTAACAGTATAAGTTTTAGAAGCCTTATTCCTAATTTTAAAATACATCAGGAACTTAGGCTTCTCATTTACTTCACAGAAAACTGACCAAAAACAATTTCTTATCCTCATAGCTTTTTAGATTAGAAGAATCTTAGTAAAATGTAATCTTACTTACCAAGCACAGAAGTATTAACAGATAATCATCAGAATACTATTCAAAAAGCATTTCTAAAGTACCAGCAATATCCTATTTTACTTTATTTTATTTTATTTTATTTTATTTTATTTTATTTTATTTTATTTTATTTTATTTTATTTTATTTTATTTTATTTTATTTTATCAGTACTTTCATTGTTTCATTAGAATGATGCACAGTTGTGTCTACCCAAACCCCAAATTCCAGATTTCCCTTTCAAAAGATGTCTGCCTGGGCCTTACACACATTAGTCTCTCACAGAGACCTAGAACAGGATCATCAAGATTTTAAGTACTGAAAACACTGAGGTTTTGCTAACATTAGTTTTACTTGTCCTCATTCATATTTGTCAGGACAGGTGGTTTTAACACAGCTTAAGTTTTGGTAAAAAATTTCTTAAATAGGTGGAAAAGAATCAATCCTTTTTTTTTTTTTTTTTTTTTTTTTTCCTTTTTGTTTGATAGAATTTACAGCTTTGCATACCTAAGTCACCACTGCTTCATTTACTCTTCCATGAAAACAGAGCATGGAGAAATACGGAGACAGAGAAGAGTTGCATTCAAGCATGTTTTAAAGGCTAGCTAAAGAACACTGGTGTTTTATAGGCAACTAAACAGGTCAGCACTGTCTAAAAGCTGTAAACAAAATGACTAAGTAAGGACTTAATTCTAGATAATATAATAAAATAATTGATAATGATAATGGATAATCAGAAATTAAATAGGCAACAACATTAATGTGAGTTGACAGAAAAAAAAAAAAAAACCTGCCTGCAACTTAACTATTTTTGATCAATATAATACACCCATACATATATATTTTGCAAAATTTTGGTAAGAAGTGAAGTCTGTAATAGACTAACTTCTCATACTGACCTGAGCCAGATTTTAACAATCTGTGAATGTATTTAGTGTATTATACTCACCTAACTCACACAGGAAAGTTGCTGGGAGGTGAGTGCAAGCGTGTGGGAAGGTTAAGCTTAAGAAGATGCGAAGATGAGGATGTGAGTCTCGGTGCCGACAGTAGGGCTGGTTAGGCTGAAGCATACTGAACTGTGCTGAACTATGCAGACTATTATATGTTGCAGATTCTCACTTAGGTCAGTAGTGAACACGTTTTACTGTGCGTTCACTTTTAGATAAAAATAATAATTTGTCATATCTCACGCACAAACAAACAAACGAAAGTGTTTAAAACGTGCCCGCTTTGCATGGCTCGGGGTGTTGTGCGTTTCCTGACGGGGCTCCTCGCTGAGCACGGCTCGCGCGCGCGGATGCTGCACCCGGCGCGGCCCCGCGCTGCCGTCACAGCGAGCACCCCGCGCAGCTGCCCGGCCGCGCTGCCGCCACGGCCACGCGCTGGCACGAGGGCTTTCGCTCGCTTTGATTCTCCTGGAAAGTTCTGCTGTTTGACACCAAGTATTCATCCTTGAAAAGGCTTCTTCCGCAGTGCAAGTTACCCACAAATCCTGTGCCTCAGAAGCCCAAGGTAGGCAAACAGATAAAATAAATGCAGGGTAGGGATATAGTGTCAGCATCCTGGGGTAACAGAAGAAATACCTTTGGCTTCTGAAAGAGATGAAGCCTCCTAGAGGCTACTGCTATAATCATAGAACAGCAGAGAGGCAAGTTTGGCTAAGCAGTAATCAATTAAATCACTCTGCCTCTGAATTGTAGACCTAAATCTGTCCTCTGGTCACTGTGTGTGATGTGTCATGTGGAAAAGAAGACCATGGTTGGTTCTACAGCATGGGTGTCTAATGTGAGCTAATCACCCCCACAGCCATCCACCTTCTCAGCGAGCAGCTTGAAAAGCATAATTAAAGCGGCAGCGCTGGCATACGCAGCCCTCAGCCACTCATTCCCACTACTGTTATTCCTCCCAGCTGTGGCACAGCAGGTGCCTGCCTGCTGCACAGGGGAGGCGGTTGAAGAACTGATCTGGATCTACTATTTCTTTTTTGCTGCATTATTTTTCATCCAGACTAGTTCTTAACTTAGCAAATTATGTGACCATAAAGAAAAACAAACAAGTCCCCATCTCCCCAAACTCTAACGATAGCAACAACAACAAAAACCAGTTCCCCCATAGAATCAACAAAAGTGGCAGAGCTGAACAGAGGCAAGAAAAATATTCATAGTGAGTAGCATAACAAGCTGAGAAGATAACAGGCCATTATAAAGTACTTGTTACTACCACTCTTCCAGGCAGAACTGTGAGTCATCAAAGAAGGCCTTTCATTTTTCCCCCTTTTGTAAGAAATCTGTTTAGTCTAATCACAGATAGAGCTCATGCACGTACATTCTCAACACATTTCCCTCAACTGCCATTTGGCCATGAAAACATTTGCTACAACACAAGGTACCAATCAACTTGTACTTGGCTTCACAGACTCTGCAGTACATGGAAAAACAGACTACGTGAAAATTTGTTAATTCTGTAAAGTCAAGCATAGCTATTGAGTCCAAGCAGATATTGTACACTGTAGTGAAAGGATGAATGAGACGGAGCATTAAGAAGCTCACAACGTTATCCTGATGCTGACAGTAAGCACTGCCTGAAGCCACGTCCCCAGCTCACCCCAGGTAGGTGGGCACGCGCCCCTCGTGCCTCATTAGTCATTCAGAATGGGAGATGTGCATCATTAGCCAGGCACTAATTTGTTCCTAAACTGCTCTCATTCATCATTAGCTGGCAGTGAGAGGTTGGTCAAGTCACCTGTGGGACACGTCTGTGACCCTCCCATAAATTGTCTATTTTCTGCATGACTTATTTAAGAAATCCCCTAAAAAGCTATTTTAACAGTTTTAGTAACTGTTATGTTCAGCAAGATAATTTTTGCAGTCAGGTGAATCACAGAGAAATATCTGTCATATTCATATATTATCTTCTTTATTTAACATAAGACTTTGGCATTATCTGTTGCATTCTCTATAAAGCATAGCTGTGTACCATATATATTTTTTTTTAATGACATCTTTGATGGACTAATACCACAAAACACCACTTGAGATCTAGTGCTCTACACAGTGATGGTTCTTCACTTGGGATGCACAGTTTTCAACAAGAGTTAGTCATAATGTATGTGTGTGAGAGAGTTACCCTGAGAGGATTCATGCAATATCTAAGGTAGTCTTATATCTCTTTTTTGAGTTGGATATATCTATCAAGAATCATTTTAAACATTACAGGACCACTGGTTTGCCAGCAACTTAACTTGCGCCTCAACTGGCTGTTCACAATGAAGACATTCTCAGTAATAATGTGGTGGACCAAGGACTACTAAAATCCACAGTCTGAATCATCACATTTTTTGATTATTATGTTTTTGTGAGTAGGGGGCTTATTCTATAAAAATACTTTTTAAATAAAATATACAGCTATAAAAACATTATGACAGATTAGAAATTAAATACATTTCCAATGCTCAAGCTACCCAAAATTCTAGTTAAAGAAACTTCTGTTATGGAAATTTTACAGAGACTATTTTTATCTACGCATAGACCTCAGAGTTTTTTGCCAATTTATAATCATTGATAAAAATATCAGCATAATAGAAGTTAGAGGCAGAAACAACACAAAGAAAAGACTCAGTTTATCCACTAAGTAGTTATTTTTGTAGAAGACATATTAGATGCTCATATCCTCTTAATAAATATAGTTGCATTTGTTGTTTAACAACTAAAATAAACTTTTTTTTTGTTTTCTCCTATCATATAGAACTGTTCACCCTAGAAAGACTGAGCCAAATACTCAGGTCAACATACTGAACTGTACCAAATCATAGATTTACCTGATTTGTCAGAGGGAAGAGAAGTGCTTTTGCTTTCAGTATCCAGAATAACCGCTAACCCTTCAGAGAGTGATGGGAGGATGCTGCTACTGAGATCCACACGAGTTAGACTTGCAGGTTCCCTTTCCAAGCCTTTTAGACTACCTCCAGCATGGTTATCTTCAGCCTTTCTCTGGCTACTCTTCTGTGGACTCTGAACAATATGAACAATACTCTGCTGCGGCAGGTCGCAGTTCTGAAACACAAAACCAAAATCCCAATAAATAATTAGTAATGACATAAGGGACAAAATCCTTCTATCTCCCATTTGTTATTTGTTAAATTGTCTCCAAGCCATTTCATGCGGAATTTCACTGTGCAGTAATGGAGTTTAAAGGAAAGTGACAAGTGTAAATTGCTGGAATTTGGATTACTTCCATTGGCACAAGGGTCGCAACACTTAGAAATTCTAAACATTTAACAAGGAAGTGGTGGATCAAAGCCAAGAGCTCTAAATAAGTCTAATCTATTGGCAAAGAAACAAAAAAAAAGCAAAAAACAACAACAAAAAATTCCAGATAGATGACTATTATTGAGTTAAGTGCTAAAAATACTGAATGCATAAAATACATATGTACAGATAATGCTGATTCACACTCTTTATATCCCAATTTAGGGTCTAATTTGACAGGCACAAGGATTCGTGATCAAGTTCCCCAAAGTATCTTTGTAAACAGAAATAAAGATGATGCTTTTGATGAACACCAATACTTTTTCATTGTCTGTACTGCAGTTTTCAGTCTAAATCTGGCATTAGCTGTACACTCAGCATGACTTCTTCATTCTTTCCACAGATCATATTCAGTGGTTATCTTGAGATTAAAGGGAACTTGTGGAAGACATCAAGATTGTTATAGTCTCTTGTGACAAAACAAAGAACTGCTGCCTGTTAGCCCAAGAGATCTCACTTGAATGTAGTAACCTCTTTCTCAGTTATCATCAGAGATGGTTCTTTTTCAGTCAGTCTCTCCAGGTATTAGAAAAAAAAGAAGGCTAAATACAGATTTTATCAAAGGCCTACCCAGGATAAATCATGATAGAAGGCAATTTTCTCCCTCATTTTTCAAACACAGAATGGGAAAGCAAAGCATCATCTTAGAATAGAAATTATGAGGGTTTCATTGCTCCAATTCTGGGGTGTATAAGATTCCCAAACATTTGATCTTTGCTCAGTATATGCGTTTTCCATTTTTTTTCATTTGAATGGTGAAACAGTCTCTGTTTTGAGATATCTTGCTTATCATTTATGAAGGGCTTTTCGGAAAGGCTTGTAGTGATCCTTTCATAGCATATCATTAAAATTATTGCTTTGGGGTGATATCTCCTGGAGATCCATCATGCTCCACTGTCATGAGTGAACCACATGTAAATATCACACTGCACAGAGAGAAGCTTGATTACATTAAAAATAATTTTCCACCTCTTCTCAGCATCTTTAGGTTGGTCACATCTACACTGAAACATCATGACAGACTGATGCTTCCATTTTGAAAGAAAAATAATCCAGAAGCATTTGTACCAGTATCTTAATATTTTGAACTTGTATTTGCCATTATTATATGCACTTTTAATTGAAAAAATATTCCCTTACAAACACTTAAGTGTTTTTTATACCTTTGTCATTGGCATACCTCATGGCTTCCTCTCTCTTCAACCATATTCTCTCCCTGTGTCTGGTAATTTCTATTTAGTGATTTTACTCCAGACATTCTTTTGCATCTATGATTACTTCTCAGCACTCTTATGCCTGTTTATTATTTTTCATGTTAAAAATATGTTTTTTTTATATGAATTTTTAATAACACACTCTTTCCCTAGTGAAGCCATAAATCAGTCAGTAGAGGTTTACCAGGTAAGGGCTTTGCAATCTTAATATTCAAACAATGCAGTTACTAGATTTGAACTTAAAAACATTGTGTTAACATTAAAGGTCTACTTTCTGTGTAACTTCTTGCCCATTAGATTTTAACAACATCCATTTAAATAGCTTAATAATTTAATTCATCAACATGAAACTCAAATCTGAGATATCACTTCAAACTCTTCCAAGCAAGAATACTTCAAACCATTAACACAAATAACCTAAATTAATAAAAAAATAGTAATATAGGAGAATGAGAAACTTGCAGGTGATTTGCTCAGTTTTGGCTAGAATCACAAAGGGAAATAGGCATATATGTAAAAATTTGCAACCTTGAAACCCCCTAGTCAAATGTCAGTCCATCAAAACATGTTTTAATGAGCATCTCTTCTGCTAGTTCTGCTTGCTTTCATCTCTGTCTATCCTAGTTCCTTATATTTTTCTTACCACCTGCTGCCCTTCTCAGTTTTTTGTTTTTTTTTTTAAGTTGGGATCAGTTCCCTGGTTGAGTTCACTGCTGGGTGCCACAAACGCTGCCGCAGCCAGAACTGAGGGGCCGGTGCAGAAGGGAGACCAAGGACAGTGGTGAGGGCTGGGGAGACCCTCACAGGGCCAAGCAAATGCCCCAGCCAGGGCAGGAGGAAGGTCTGTCTGTATAGTAAAGGAGAGGTCTCTCTGTATCCTAATGAACAAAATGTTACACGTGAGTGTGTTGGGGTTTATCTTCCTTACACGTCTTTATCAGAAACAAGAAAAAATTATGGATGATTAGACATCACTACTGATGATGATATGGCAGGTGAGAGACAGAGAAGAATGTTAAAACGGAAGGAAGCTTAATTAGCAGCTCCCAGGATAAGTTTTCAAAGGAAAGAGCTAAAAAAAATAAATAAAAATAAAAAAAATTCTTTTATTTGTACAGTGAGTACTATTAATAAGCAAATCACTGCAGTAACAAGCATGGAAACCCAAATCAGTTTTGCAATGTTATTTCTGACTGCATTTGAACTGAATTTAGCCTGAATTTCAAGTGGGGGAACAATTCCTTATTTTTGCAAGAAAAGGGAGGAAGAAGTGAAAGAAAAAGAAATTGTGATCATATCACAGCTGTGAAGAAAGTTAGATTAGAATCTCTCCAAACAGATCCAAGAATTGTGGTGATTAATGTTTCCTATCAGGCTATGTTTTACCGGCAGCAGATAGGCTAGGCCCACAGCTTTTCTCATTGAGAGAAAAGGTAGAATTCAAACCATTTCAGTAACTTTTGAGGTTTTGCCTTAGGTTACTATTGTACACAAATGTAAGATACAATTGTTTATGTCAATGCCACTTTCATTTCCTTCATGTGTTTGTTTTATGCCTCAGGAAATATTTCTTTGGAGAATATACATTATTAATGACTTCAGAGATATTGTCTTGTCTTATCTGCTGATCCAAATTAATGCCTGTGATCCATATTCCAAAGGGAAATACTGCAAGTGTAAATATTGTAGGTTATGAAATCTTCTTTCCCTAGAACAAAGGTTGCTGAGAAGATCCAAACATGATGAAAATCCAGTATTAAAGGTTGGTTCTTTTCAGAGAACGGTTTGGAGTCAGCTTGGAAAAATGAATTAATAACAGATGAATTTCAAATTTTCTTCCTCAAAAAACCTTTGCTTTCATATTCTTTTCTGACTTTGCAAGTTGAATTTCAGAAGGCTGAGTCAGCACAACCTGAATGAAACTTCTCCTTGGTGTTGCCAGCTGCAGGAAGAGTAGGAGCCACTTGGGGCGAAGCCATATGGGGTGAGTGAGCTAAAGTATGGACAGCAAAAGGATGCAGGGTAGCTGCAACGAGCAAAACTGGCTGCAGTTACTCTGAAATCCTCTTATTCTGGGAGACTTCTGCTTGACATCGTCACTAACAACTTATTTTAACAGTGACGGTAATTAACTTAAAGAAGTGTTCTGCATCCAGAAAATAAACAACCCAGAAGAGAAGTCATATAAACTTTTCTGAAGTTTATTTCTGAAATGTCATACTTACAGAAACACAGGATTTGTGTTTGGGAAGCAGGACTTAAACCAAATGAAACTAGGAGGAACTTCATTTCAAATCCGGATCAATTTTAAAGGTGTCCGCCCTTTCGGATTCTGTAACTCCAGTTTTGATTTTTCCATAAAACAGAGACAAAAACTTGAATTTTGAAGGCTTGAGGATGATGGAAAAAGAAGACTAGGTTTTGTGTTTTCTTTTTTTTTTTTTCTAGAAGAGGAAATTAAAATATTTTCACTCCATGTAAACAACCACAAGCTCAAAATATTAAGATATTTTTTATTTGATCATAAAACTCAAATGCAATTGTTCACACTACGCTGCCTACGATTTAGCTCAAACTTCTGCTTTGATCTGGTTTCCCAGGTCTTTGTGCAAGACTCTCTGTGGCCTCTAGGGCTGAGTTTGCCTAATTCCTGCCTGTTTAGGTCAGGAGGATAATAGACAGCCTGACACCACTCCCTAAGGGATTCACTAAAGGTAAATGATTAGGAAAAGATATTCTAAATTTCTAGGAATGGTCAACACAAATTAAAGTATTGGCTTTCCAATTAGGCTTTTTCTTAACTGTACTCCATTTCAATATCAGATAAGGAAACAAAGAAACACGTCTCATTAATCTACAGAGTAAGTAAAATAATAAAAATGTTCTCCAGAGTAACTAGAGCATAACTCACCTCTTCAAAGCAATAGGAACTGTATGAACTTGAGGAACACACACTAACTCTTTTGGAAAAACCTTTTCCCACGGACAGTGCAAATAGACATTAAAGATGACTTTCTGTACAGAAGAAAAGGCATGTGAAGTTCTTGCAAGAGAGAAAAACAGACCCACTGAACATACTATTGCTGTAACCCTCTCATATCCCAGGACAGAGGCTAAGTCTCAAAAACAGCAGAAAGGAAAAGAATGAGAAGAACAACAATACTTTTTCATTCCCTGCTCTTTTATAAGATTATATATATACATAAGATTATATATTATATAATATATATCTTTATTATATAGGGAGCAAAGGCTGAAATATTAATCAACTTCAAATACAGGTTGCGTAAAAAGAAATATATATATATATAGTATTGATTACTGATGGTCTAAGAAAGGGGAAGCAAGATTTTCAAGGAGAGCCGACATATTTTATTAATTCAGCTCATAGAGTAAGAAAAAGCAAGCAAGCTTTTGGCCTCAAACAATTTACATCAGGACAACTGGAAGGGCAACCTAACCATTGTTAAAATAATGAAGAGAATCAACACTCCGATCTGGAACCACCGGCAATTTGCAAGAAATCTATCTGCAGAGTGGCAGTGAACTAAATATTGCTCTGCAAGCAGCAGAGCACCACTGGGCACAGAGACCACTTAGCTTTTAAATTCCAGCAATTGGAAGCTCCCTGCTATTTTACAGGACTTTGGAACATATCCAAAGCATATTTGAGTTCACCTTTTAAACATTGTCAGTATTATACATGACAATACTTGTTCAGTATTCAGTATATTGTGGGTGCTAAGCAACATCTAGAAGTAGAAAGAAAAAATACATTTTTGAATGCACCACATATTCGAATAAACATAACGAAAAGACCGAAAGCCCTTCACTTTAGCAGAGCAGTTGTACCTTATTTTTCTATAATCTCTTCCTATTCCATTCTTTCACTAGTTTAAATATTGACCAAAAGAAAAACATAACATGAAAAATATAATAACGTGCTACGGTAGAGTGAAAAGGGATTCACTGCTTTTTAAATCCCAAAGCTAGTATTATTTTAAGGATTACTATTGGAGTTCCAAAGACTCTAATTATAGCAAACAGCAATAGCAAATGTGTGCAGTTCAGTACGTAACTGTGAAGCTGGGAGTACCTATGACCTTTTTAATTCACCTAATGACAAGTACCAGTGAATGGGAGGTATGCCTTTGGCCTATTCAGATGATAGAGTATAATAAATTGCCTTGTTTTAAGAGGAAATTGAAAAATGTACCTGCAAACCGCCTTTAAAATTATGACATCTGGAAGAAGGATGTCATTAACGTGATAAAATGGTAAAATCTTTTTGCAACACCTTATCCAGCTAAGATGGATACAGCAAATGGAAACAGAAATTTACTTTTACCTCATTATCTACACACATCATACATTAAGGCTTATATCGTGATTGCTTTATGTTGTTTCCCCACACACACACAGTTTTTATCTCTGTTTTTTTACGCCTTTTATTTTATCTCGCTTTCTAGCCGAAGGGTAGCTGAGGAGTGCCAAGTTGTGAACTATTCCTTTAGGTAAAACACCCTTCAGAACAAATCTGGAACAAAGCCTGATAAGTTTGATATCCACAAACTCTTTGTAAGGCAATGAGGCTTACATAAATTTATGACACTCAGATGGGACTTTTATTTGATTTTTTTTTTTTTTTTGGTTGACCCGTTAGTTTCCTTAACCCCCAAGTCATTAGTGGTAATGGTCTCTTACACTGATTTACTGTGTCTTATGAAGATCACTGCTCTGAATTTAAGATGATTGGAAAACTTCACTGTGAAATTTCCTCACAAACAGAGGCAGGCTTAACTGAGTCATCTCTTCACTTGCAACCTCTTCTAGCAGTCTCTCTATTTTTCAGTTCCTCCTGTGGCGCTTTCCAGCCCAAGCACCACTATAAGCAATCAGGACTAAGTGCAACAATGCCAGAGAATCAGTGGCCCGAAACACACCTATTCTTCCAAACATATTCCATCCTTTGCCCCTTTGGAGAACAGGAATGAAAGGCAAGATATTGAAAAATCCTCTTCTCTAGGAAACATGAGCTGTGGGTCTCAGCTGCAAATCCCACCACTGATCTGAAACTGCACGGATCCCAAGGACTGTCCGTGACTCTCCCAGAGCTCTGCTCTAGGCGCAGTTTGTCTCCAGGGAAATTGTCCTGCCAAGGCTTCCTAGACTGTGGAATCTAAGACAGCGGGAAATACATGACAAGTTCAAGTGGCATCATGTAGGTCATGAAAACGTGACACTTGCTCATTACTTATTACTGCAGCTTTAGCTTTCATGCTAAATGAACCAACTATGCTAAAAACTGCCAAAATCCTCAGAGTTTCTGCTTTTGAAATCACCATCTGCAACACTCACCTAGTAAACAGTGAACGAAGGACAAAAATTTGCAGCTACAGTGTATCATCTGCTGAATATTGCCAAAGGTTGGAAACTTCACAGCCTTACAGGTAAGAAATGATCACAGCGTATTGTTTCAAGACTTTTCAAGCTGGTAAATTAAGAGGTTATTATCAGGCCAAAATCACATAAGAAAGAATCCATTCAAATGTCTGGAACGTACTATTTTATAAAGACATTAACTGCTGCTCCAGTTTCAACAATACACTAGAAAAAGTATCTGAGTGCCTCTGTTAAATTAGTGACTGTGCCCTGTAAAATGACAGCCTGAACTATAAAAGAAAATGAGCAAAGGATTTTTTTCTAAATGGTCTTGATGGATTGGTTAGTTCAGATTAGCTACCAAACCGTTCCTAATTCTGCATAGTACATCAACTTGGAATGGAGGATAGTGCGTTTAGATGCACTTCAGCTGAATGCAAGAACATTCTCTAATCAAGAGGACAGTGCCATTAGAAATGAATAAAACCTTGGTAGACAAACCTAAAACCTGGGAACTGCATTGAGTTTGTGTTCAAAAAGTCTTAACTGCAAAATACAGTACAATATATATAATAAATATATATGTATATAAAAATCATAACAATTTATAATACCTCATTATTCCTTCTCTTATATGGTATTCTTTTTTAAATACTGGTGGTGTTTGCAGACACCCGTTCATTATCAAAACCTCATTTTCACTGAGGTAATAGGCTGTTCCTTGTCAAGAATCTTCTTCTCACGTTGGACTCAATTTAGGCTCCAGTGAAGTGGCCCACACTGATGAAGTGATATGCCTGTAAAATTTTGCTAAATTGACACTGTAAAGACTCTCTGAAACCTTCTTCCTAAAACACACCAGCATTAAAAAATCCAAACTCTCTTCGTGTAAAAAAGACCTAATTTGATTTAACTGTACTGTGCAAAAAAATAAGATTTAGTTTCTGTTCAGTATGTGAGAATGGTGCAGCAAAACATGAAATAATTATTTTCACATACCCAAATGAAGCTTAGAGGAATCCAGGAAAAGATTCCTGAGTAACAAATCAGGAGAGTCCTATAACTCCCTAGCGAAAAAGTCATGTTCTTCAGAGCTATCATGATCCTGGTTATATTTACCATTCGATAATCCAGGAGTAATCAATACTGATCCAAATAAGATTACAATAGAACTGGGACAACAGGAAATAGGCAGATAGAGATTTAATATATCTCCTCTAGCTAATTGTCCCTCTA
The DNA here is from genome assembly GCA_013398735.1 of Nothocercus julius. NCBI lineage: Eukaryota > Metazoa > Chordata > Aves > Tinamiformes > Tinamidae > Nothocercus > Nothocercus julius. Next base: position 930,973 of record VZSV01000055.1, on the reverse strand, counting down.
TATAGCAAGAAGCCATGAGTAGCCAAAAATAATTAAAAAAATCCTTCTATTTACAACATAACACTACAGTATAGGTAACATAGTGGAAACGCTCTGCTCTGAATAATGCTCTTTAATGAGAAGTGCAAAACTTAAACTGTCTCAAAGTCTTAAACTGAGCAGCACCTTAATAGTTACATTTGCTTTAAATATAAACATAAATCAGTAGTATCTAAACCTTCTCACACTAAGTTTATGCCAAAGCAAAATCTCTCACCTGACTTAAGAATCGCTTTATGCTCAATTTCCATCTTTCTCAAACTACAACACAAAAAACTTTAACAGTAGTTTCCAACTCAATGTAGTGAACCTGCACATATTTCTTAGTTTGCAGATGTGCAGGAATATTACTTGTAAAAAGGATAAGGTCTTAGCAATGCTGTATATACATTTTCAAATGGCATTAGTAATATTAAGACACTATTAATTCCATAACTTTTCTTGAAAGTGGCTTTTCCAGCACAAAGTCTCCAAAGGAAAATTAATCCTTAAACTAAACAAAAATATTTCATTGGCAGCATGCCAGCAAGTAGGCAACAATAAAAATACCTGCTTAATTTATTGTTATTCCTTTTAAAAAACCTCCACAATGATTCCTAAAAGACATAAAAGAAAGCTAAACTCTTTGATATTATGTTTACAGAGCTATTAGTATTGTAACAATAACATTAAGAAGATATCACACTGACATAAAATGGAAAAGAAATAATGTAAAATGAACCCTAAATTCACATGAAACAACTCATTTTTTTTCTCCTGGTAATCTCAAGTTCTATAAACTAAGAACAGCCCATAAAATTGCAATTCACTTTAATATATATATAGTTAGTAACTAATCAATGGCAAGTTTATAATACTAAATTAAAAATGAATACAATTAAGTTTTTGCAGCTGTATGCTTTCCTCATACAGCCAGTTGCTTTCATCTCATTATAATTCTACCTTCAGTAGTGAACTACCCTATACACTTCTACTTTCTAAACATATTATCTAGATCAGTAAACATAAATTAAGAAGGTTTATTATTATTATTATTTACAAGATATCTTCCATTGATCTGCATCTCTTGTCTAGCCTTACCAAGAAAAAGCAAGCAATGGCAAGTGCATCTTGTCATTGGTCTGAATGAATTTAATTTTGGACACATTTTATTCTGGGTAAATGACGGCAAAGGGTACTATCAGCAGAAAAGATCTCTTAAACCTACACCATTAGCACAGAAAATTTAATTTTTAATCCCTCTTTCCTCTAAAACATCTTTCAACTTCTTTCAAGCTCTCAGCCAGGTAGAAGCTGCCGATCAGGTCACACACCTCCCAGCATGTATATTAGGGAGAGAAGCATTAGTGAGCATCTGACATACAGGCATAAAAGGGTCTTCACCCTAATGCCAAGTAGTGGGAGGACAAATCATCCAGGACATAAATGAGATTTCTTGTTTGAAAAAAATGGGGAATTGCTTACTCTGCAAAAATCGGAACCCTCCCCAAGAGTTTGGACTTACGAACTTATTCAGCCACAGGTTTACGCACTATAAATCAAATGTTTTCCAAAACTCTCCCTGATTTTACCTTAAGACTTCTTTTTAGCCTTTCTATTTATTATGGCAGATGAAAATGGTCTTAGGCTGATTTTTGTGATATGACAAACAAGCAGGGAAAAGAAACCTACTGGACCTTCCTGGGAAAGGTGTGTAGTGCGGTATTATGCAGTACCGCTAGATGTCAAAATAGATTCAACTTTGAAGTGGAAGAGGTTGGAAAGGGTTTGCTAGGGTATAATTATGTATACTACATAATAGTTAGATGACTTGAAAATTCTTCAGAACCTCTAAGATAACATAAATATCAAAAAGCATTCTTTCATAAGTCTATCTCTATGTGAACTACATGTGGAAATGCTTTTTAAACTTTTTCCCTCCGATATCCATATGCGATCACTTCCTAAACTGAAAAAAGAACACAAGCAAATGCAAACAACAACGGGAAACATAGCAGACAAGATGAATGCTAAAAAGATATCTGGAATTAAATTTTGTTACAAAAACAAAAAGATATTTTGTTTTGCTTTTAAGTAGTCACTGTGGTTTTTCAAATTCCTGGCTTATTCTGTAAAAAAAAAAAAAAAAAAAGAAAAAGAAAAAAAGAAACAGCCTGTATATTAAGTTTACCACTATAAAAGGGAGGTGAGAAAACCCTGTTGAGTCACAGATGAAAGATGGTTTTGAACGTCTGAACATAATGACCTGTAAAAAAAGATAAAGGAAACCTGCCTTAAGAGAATGCTTACCTTGCCTTGAAGAAATTTTACCTTGAGAAAAAGTCTTCAGCCTGAGGCTACTGAATTTCAAGACAAAAATTTCCAGTGATACAGCATCAAATATTGTTGGGAAGTTTTGTATTCAGAGTATTCTTAATTAGGAAAGCAAAGGCTATTAAGACCTTTGAACATGTTTTGCACTGCAGTATTTCTTCTTCTGCATACATTCAGTTTGCAACATATCACATACTTTTTATGGAAGTGTGGCAGATGAGTTCAATTTCTTACTCTGAACACCCCAAATCTGAATAATTCAGGTCTTTTCATGTGGCTGCAAAACTGTGTGATCCTGATCAAGGCTGAGATCCTGAAAACATGCAAGTTGCAGCACATGAGAATCCGTTTTCATTCAGAAGACACGTGTGTGTGAGGTCAGTGCTGCTAAGACCGTGAAAATGTTAAGTTTTTCTGAAAGATGGAAAGATGGTGTCTGAAGCTCGATCCGTAGCAGCAAGTAGCGCAGACCAACAGAAGCAACTCTCTTCAGCAAAACAACCGGCACCGAGGACCTGACATCCCCAATAAAGTTTGGCGGTTTAGTTTTTTGGAAGGTTGCAAGGTGCAACTCTTACTCTCTCTGCACATCCTTTTGTTTTAGAGCTTCATGGTACAAGAATATATGACTCCAAACAGGGAGCAGCTTAAATGGTCTTTGAATTTTCATCATACTGAGAATGACATGCAGGCACTGGTCTCACCCCTGCAATGATCAACGCTGCAATTTGTGGTGCAAACACTACGAATTCAGCTTCCTCGAGCTATTTGATCTTGTGTAGTTTTAACTCAGGTCTCTCTCAAAAAGTGACTGAGAACGTTCACGTTTTTCAAAGTGCCAGTGACAAGCACCAAGGCACAATGGTGCTATTTTCATTTGTTTTTGTCTTGCTTTCCTTGCGTGAAAAAGTGAATTCAACAGCCATATGTGCACTCTTAAAAGCACATTGAGTGGTGCTGTGTTTATAATCAAGTGCTTTTACCTATGTGCACTCAAATGATGCTAGAGATTGGCTCGTTGCAGTTAACAGGATGCAAAACTGAAACCCTTATAAGTATAGTAAAAATTATCCTCTTTTTTTTTTTTTTTTTTTCAAAGCAACTAGCCTTGGAATGGAAAACAGAAAAGATGGCAGGGGCATGGCTATGGCTCCGGGAGCTTTCTTGCATTTCTACCAACTGAAGGAGTTTCCCTTATCCAATACTAAGATGTTTGTGTAAGACAAATACAAGAACCAGTAGGTAGACGTCTTTTAATCTTCAAATTTCAATAAATCATTGATATTTCATCTGTGAAATATGTGGGAAGATACATTTTTTAACTCAGGTAGACTTTCAACTGAGTCACGGTTCGGTCGGGTTCCAACACCAGTTCTAACACAATGTTTTCATGCCTTTAATGCCGTTAGGTGAATTATTAGCAAATTTCCCTGCTTTTAAAATTTTCTTTTAAAAGTAGAGGTAGAATCAGGCATGCAAAAGTACTTTAAAATAGCAAACATACAAAAGAGAATAAAATTTTCAACATTATTTAATAGACTGATGAGAATTTACAAATTACGGCATTTACTTGCCCTTTCACACCAAAGCACTAGTTGGTGATTCCGTTCACAGTCTTTAGCACACAGGCCTGCATTTAATTGAAGCAGCTTAACCTGGAGTTACTTCCAGACATGAATGCTGGAAATAAAATTTGAGACATATCAGCAATATAGTGGGAACAAGGTCAAATCCCACCTCTTTTGACTTTAAGTTATATGAAGGGCTTCACTGTCCTATGTTGTTTGTGCTTATAGAGCAAAATTCAGTTCAGGAGAAAAAAAAAGAAATTGATATAGTTTAATATAGAAATGTAATCATCATTTTTACTACCTTTTTTCTTTTTAACTAGAAAATAACAATTTGATTAGAATAAATGCTTAGAATAAAAGCTTAGAATAAACGGACAACCTATCATTCAGATTCACTTAATTCTGGAAGGGAGAATTTGCTCAATACTAGGGTATGATCAGAAGTGGTGGAGATCCCATAGCTCCAGGAGCTGCTAAGGAAGGTATCACTACTGCGGAGTACTTAACAGTCTACGCATATGTAGCTCTTTTCATCAGCTTAAACCACTGTGAACTGATGAGTTTAGCCTCATGCTAACCATAACACAAGGTTGCACCATGCACAGTACCTGTAATGCAAATCCAGACTGCTTCTTGTCAGGCTGACAAGTCATATACAGGATTTTAGGACCAGAGACTTCAGAGAGGTTACCAAAGAGAGTTAAGCTAACTGAGGTAGTTCACAAAGAGGCTGAGCAAGGGACATAAGTGCAGTTAGTGATAATTTGTTACTGTGGAAATTCAACTGTGACCATCTGTGCATGCGTGCAATATATTAACATAGGTCTTTGGAAGGAACATGCTCTGTAAAAACTTCTGTATAAATATGACAAATCATATGACAATTGCTAGGTATTAACTAAGTGCAAGTCCATTAATTGTAGCTGACTTTCTCTTATGAATTACCAACAATTTATGTACTTTATGTTATAACTTTTCTACATACAAAATTCAGAGTTCTTACAGAGAAGACTGCTATACTTGTAAACTTGTGCTGTCATTTTTGACAGGAACGACCAGTGCCTATTCACCTCAGCTGCAGCTGAGAAAGGAACGTAGAAGAAACGGATGAAAGGCTATTTTATATAACCTATGTTTTATATAACCTATGAAAGGTTATTTTTCAAATAAGGTTCTAAACCCCTTAGAGAAAGCTGTCATTCAGTATCTGAGGAATTCCTAATATATTAGCCCTTCTGGAGCTGAGGCGCTGCAGACAGCTGCAGTTCTGCAGTAAGAAGCCTTTCCCACCCAGGACAGACCCAGAACAAGAATGTATAGTACGAACGCCAATGGTCCAATTATATGGACCCTGTTGACACACAAAGACAAAATGATGCAATTTCACTATTAAATGCTGTTTTCTCCTCACCTAACTTTAATCTATGCCCCATGAATTGCACAAGTGATAGAAAATATACAGTCAAGCATATCTAAAAGGCACTGGAAGATTTTTCAAAATGAACATATGGAAATGTTTGAGGCTCAGGAGCAGCTCTTTCTTGTGCTCAGGCCACTACAATAGCTTTCCAAGCTAATATGTAATTTAATATTCAGCAAAATATCACTAATTACTTTCATAAGCCCCTATCATCCTGTGAGATGTCATTTTCCTCTGAGCTGCCAAACACAATCTTCAAAGACCTTTCCCATCAAAATAAGTGCAAGAATTTTCACTATATGGTATTTTTACTAGTATGGAAAGTTTTTGGTTGTTATTGCTATTATATTGTTGCTTAGCAATTAATACATTTGCTTGGCCTCTGTTCTTTGTATAAAAAAAATACTGACTGAAATATCGTACTTTGGCTGGAAGAATGTTTGGGTACCACGGAACAGGAAGATTACGCTACAAAGTGCAGCCAAGGCACTGGCACGCTACGCGGGAGCAACCCGCAGGAAGATGAGTTGCCGCTATGGAGCACCCATAAGAGCTTACCCAGCTCCCTATCAGTTGCTTCAAGAAAAAATGATTCTCTGTCTATCTTCTGTTAGATCAAGATTGATGTGCATTCTGAAGCATGAGGATCCATATTTCTGGATATTTTTATTGTTATTATGCAGGCACGTGCTTTTGGAACACAAACGGGCAATGTCTAGGAATCCGCTACGTCGTTCCTTCAATGAGCCTGTCAAGGTGGCAGCTCTAACCGCCTTTGTCCTCAAAAAATATCACCACAAATCCCTGCTATGACATGCACACACAGAACAACATAGTGAAAACTTCTCATCTGCAATCTCTTTACATCAGCTATTTTATCTGTTTCACTTATTTTCTCTCACATAAACAGTTCAAGTCTTTTCCGTGTCTCTCTCAGAAAAAAATTCCCTGCTACTAATGCTTGTGTGTGGCTAACAATTCCCATTCAGGTAGTATCTGCCTTCAAGCAACTGAGCATTGTAGTAGCCCTGAAAAAAGACAGGAATAATCCAAAAAGCACTAAGAAGTTATGGCAGCATATGCAGGGCAAGCACCTAGATGGAGCAGTCTAGTCTAGACTGAGCATGGTGCTGTAATAATAATGGGGGGTGTATTTCTGTTTCATGGAATCCTCCTCTTCCCTGTTCTTACAGTTTGCATTAATTTTGCTGCTTGTTTAAATTAGATATAAAACCAAGTCCTGCTTGACAAGAATTCCACAAGGATATTCCATAATACCTACGTAAGTAATTTCTTTTATTGATTGAAACCCTTAAGGTCTATTTCGTGGATTAAAATAAATAATAATAATAAAAATAAAAGAAATAGGACAGGCTGCCCTGGCACCAGTCAATGTAATTTAACACAAATCCACAGCTGAGGATTGATCTTCCTGAGCTTATCTCTAATGTGGTTTACAAATACTGACTCTTAGTGCCTTAACTTAGGCCCTCTTTGCTCTGAAAGATATTTTTATGTCTACTCTCATACCAGATGGGCACCCGAACATTTTATAAGAGATGACAGAAAAATTACATTATATAAAGTTGGGGAGAGGCAGAAAAAACAGAGGACAAAAATAATGAATTTGCTTGAACCAATCTCCTATTTCATGACCTCATCATGCAGAAGCTGCCTATCAATTCCGCAACAAGCAATAAATATTAAAATGAAATTTCTTTGCTTGTCTTATCAAAAGCCCCAATATCAATTGTTTTCACAAATGTTTTTTCCTCCAAGCAGTGAATGCCTCTTCATCAATCTTTTATCAAAGGCAATCTTGTTCCGATTTCACTCTTATCAGAAAAGCTTCTCTCTCTCCTTTTTTTTTTCCCCCCCGCCTCTTTCTTGGCAGAAGGTACATGAATATCATTTTACACTTGACTGTGGCTGCATCTCCATCGATCAGGAAATAAAAAGTACGTCTGAAGGATATGCCATGGCCCTGCAGAGCTCCCAACAACAGAAACATGTGTAATGATTCCGCTGTGCCTGCTACAGTGACAGAGGAGGGGAGCACGTGTGCCTCCCGATATGAATGTGTTAATATTCCTTTTTCCAAAGGATGCCTCTATTGCAAAGCGTTTCTAAGAAGAGAAACAGAAGATCCACAGAGGGCTCAACTTCCGCATGCCTTCCTGACATGCCCATCAGGCTTGAGAGAGCGCCACGTTTATCAAAGCACTGATAGGGCGCAGAGCTGGGCTTCGCATCCTTGCTGGTCGTGCCGGACAGGCTTGGCAGGCGCTCAGTGGCCAGGACTGCAGTGGGAACCTGTGTGGCAAACGGCCACGGGCTACTCCCTGCCAGTCGCAGCCTGGTCCTGCCACCCAGCCGGCCAGGGCAGCACGGACACCACGGCTTGGACGGAGGTTAGAGGAGGGGAGGTGTTTGCTCGCAGCCAAGCTGGGGCAGGGCTTACTTCAAGTCATTGTTTAATTACGTTCTTTTTTATTAATTCAATGCCCAAATTGGTGATTTGGGTTTATGTTAATTGGCAATAAATTAAATTAAGAAAAAAATCCGAGTCAAGACCGTCTTGCTCATGGCACCTTCCTGACCTCCTCAAACCGATAATGTGCTGAGAACCATTCAGTCTGCAATCTCATTTCTTACTTAATTTAGGATAGTGGGGAAAATATGCATGCTGAATAAATACCATATGTTTTCTCCTGCTACACCTGAACTGCAGCCAAGGTTTTAGCATATCTGGACAAGATCCTCAGTTTGTACAAAGCAACATCATCCCAAAAGTCTCACAGTGCACCTAGGCCAATGCCCAGAGGGAAAGAGCTCCAGAGCAGAGTGAGGGGCTGCAGTTACAAAAGCCTGAATATAGCGCGAGTGCCAGGCTAAGAAGTAAGAGACTGCAAAATCCTTTGCTTCTGGCTATTGAAGAAAAAAAAAAAAAAAAAAAAAAGCTATACAGACAAACCCTCTAAAAAAGAAGTTACAAAAAAAAAACCCAAAAATTTTGATTTCAGATGCAAGCATCTGTAGCTTGTGTTCCTCAAACAAGTGCTATGTATGGGTGTGCGTCAGGTTACGCCTGCCCTTCAGAGACAGCATCGTGTCTTGAATATCCCACAGCGAGGAGCAAAAGGAGACAGCGATCTTAGATGAGATTTACAGGCATGAAGAGAGACTTCTCGCTGGGCTGCTCCAGGTTCTCAGGTCTTGGGCTGTCAAGGGGGAAAGCTGAGTTAAAGGAAACAGTCTCAGAGAGGGGATGACCACACACACCTCATCATGATCAGGCAACACGAGGACACGAACCATAGGAGGACAAGAGGGAGGACTCAGGCAGTAGGCTCACAGACTGCTGGGTTGCAGGAAGATGTTTTCACTTGGTCCTACACAAGCCTGCATAAAAGTGTCAGGCTTGCAGAGCACCTTGGCTATACCAGAGAAAAGATGGTGATTTGTTAGCATTTATTCCGAAGGTGGAAAATTCCACATAGAGAGGGCAATATAGTCACGAAAGGTAATTAGAAGGCAATGAAGGAATGACTATTCCTTGTTTCTTAAAAGAAACTTTAAAATAAGCTAAAAGTTGTATTTTTTCATAGAGAATTTTTGTGTGTGTACCAAAAGGTGTAGGTAGGTTAAAGTGGGGGAGGGAGTTCAAAAGGCTGCAGCAGATTGGGAAGCAGAACACAGATATCTCTGAAAAACAGCCCTGTGTGAGCACTCTTTCCTGTAATGCTATTTACATTTATCCTTTTTTTTTTTTTTTTTTTTTTTTTTTTTTTTTTTTTTTTTTTTTTTAATACTATTAATATACTTGACAGGATGCCTACAAGATAAGTTGGCAAATTTGGTAATGGCATTTTTTCCTAGGTGAGATTTTGGTGGAAAGGAAGTAAAAGATCTCTGTTTACAAAATAAGAAGGCACGTAACTTGAGCTAGTCCTAGTCCATGTAATCCAGATGAAAAGAGGCAAAATTTTGCTAACTGGAGGCTGGAGACAAAGTATATGTGATGCTTTCTCATCTGAAAGTTAAAGGGTAGGTATCTGGTTAAAGCTCAAACCAAGTTTTTCATTATTTTTTCCTAAGCATTTTTTTTTAAATATTCTTTTTCTTTTGATTTTCTCTTGTAACACGACCTCAATAGCAGTCTTTTCTATCAATGAGGAAAGCTGCAAGATTTGAGCAATGAAAGGAAGTACATTAAAATTTTAAGAAACTAATGTCTTTGCAGAGAACATAAAGAAAAGCAGATCAGTCACTAAAACATTATTCCATTTTTCTGCCAAAAGGGAATGAAAGAAAACCTGTTTCCCACAATATTTCTCTTCTAACTCCTTTATTTAAGAACTGAGAAGATGTAACTTGTAAAGTCTTTTTCTTAAGAAAGCTGCTATGCTTTAAACTAGTGCTAGAAATATAATCAATCATTTTATAGATATATAAATATATGTACATAAAGGATATAACAAGGAGGGAGAAAATTTGCCAGATTCATGTACTTTTAGAATGTTAATTTATGGATATGGAGAGGATTCTAATTGCTTTGCTGCTCTAACAGGAATTTCAGTCTGAAAGAAGGATGTCTCTGGTGACGAACCTTTGTGCATTTTTGTGCTGTCTTGTTTTAGCTCAGACTTTTCCAAAAATCTTGAGGCACGAGCAATGAATGCATATACAGTTCTACAGAATATATACTAAAAAAGGTATCATAAATATCTAATTCATACAATTTTTAATAAAACTTACTAAAACTGCAGAGAGAAAAAAAAGAATGAAATTACTTCTGTCATCTGCTCGGAAAATTCAAGAAGTTCCTCAAGACTAGGCATTGTTAAGTTCTGTTTTATATTTTTTCATAATATAATGTTTCATTGTAACTACTTGGAGTATTTTCGTTCTGTCAGAAATCTGCCTGCGGATGAATTTCCAGGGAAATATCTCAGCCAAAAGGGTTCAGAGAGGAAAACTCTAGGAATGAGACTAAAGAAAAACACATTTTTTTGCTTGCTAGAAAGAGTCAATGACAAATAACTGGGTGGCAATGGCACAAAAACTCCAGATCAAAGTATGAGATACTGGACTAGGAATGCAAGAAATGGGCTGAGAATCCAGTGGGCAGAAGAAGAGTCACTGCACAATAGGCTTTGAAAAAGATGCATGAGCACATGCCCATGGGGAGAGAACAAGGACAGGGATTTGATAATAACCCTGAAGAAGAAAAGATACAGAACCACACCTACGTAAGACTGAGAAGGAAAGGACAGAACCAGGTATGATCCAAGAAAATCAAAAAGTTAAATGCCACCTGAGCACGCTCCTTTCTATAAACTGCAATGGAACCTGGAACTTACAATTTCTTTTACTAGAAAATATAGACGAAGCATGGTGACAAAATCCTTCACTTCTTCTCAAAGTTAGACAAGGGAGGAGAGTGACCTACTGTAAACACTGGTTACTCTGTTAACTCACATTACAAAGGTCTGTGTAGTGAATCAATGATTCCAAATCTGCTGTTCATTTTCATTTTTTTTCTTAAATTGTCAGTTTGAAAAAAGCTACAAAATTTTAGATACATTGTTACAACTAAGCATAAGGCTATTATTAAGATTACAAAGTGAGACATTTAGAAATTAAGCAATTCCAGAAGTAAGGTCCTTGCACAACCTCAATTTAGCCCCCCAATACAGACTTTAATTATAGACTTAAATTATGTGATCACGCACATCTTTTCCTACAGAACCTCTGCTTCATTCAGCATACAGAATTGATTTGGAAGACTGTGAAGGAAGCTCTAGTTCAAAAGACCCTATTTCATTTGTCCACATGAATGGAAGAGGGTGCGGTGAGCAAGTGCAGGAACTCTCGAAATGCTTCTAAAGTAGAGAGAAGTGAATACTTTCCAAGGTAGTATTCACTTGGAAAGATCTGTATTGAGTTTCAGAGGTGCTCTTTAATTGGGTGTTCCAATTTATTTTTTTTTTTTTTGTGATTGACTTGAGACTGTGCAATAAATGAGTCCTGGAAGTCAAATTACTGTGCAGCAAGTTGAAAACTGAAGAACTTACATTTAAAAAGAAATCTATTCTAGACTTTTAAGAGAAATCTGTTCTGTAGAAAATAGCAGTCTGGCTGTCTTGTTAAAAGTTATAACATAATCCATGTGGACCATCTACAAAGAGATCTGAAAAATACTTCTCTTCTAGTCCTTAACAAGTTATAGCATGTTCCACTCCTCCTTACTCCAAGACAAATCCATTTTGACAGAAATTATGTCTTCTTTTACTTCTGCAGTACTTGGCTCTCCCTTTATGAGAACAGACAGGCTAGAGTGTTTTTATGATGTGCACAAAGGTGGATAAAAAAGTAGGATATTTGGGGAAATGGCTTTGATGGAGACTTTCCTATTCATGTTTGAAACTGATTATGAGAGCAGCTATTACAAGTCTATCATCTGCCTTACTCAGTATATGAAAGGGATTAGGGAAAAATCCCTTGAAAAACTTTGTCAGACATAAGAAAAAAGATGTTTGTTTTTTATTGCGCATTTGTAAGTGAAATTGGAGGTAAATGAATGTACAAATAGTCATCTCAAAGTTTATTAGTGGTAGAGAGGGTCATACGTCCATCAATTCAGAGTAATGCATCTGGCTACACTGAACCCATTACAAAAACAAGATCTGGTTGTAAACTTTATTTGTATCATTTTGCACAGAAATTATTATTTGGTCGCTGAAATCTCTTTGAGATTTTTCATCATGAAAGAACATGAACAGCCGCTACTTTCTCCTGTGTTCCCCCAACAGCTTCTTCCACCTGCCTGCCACAGTGCCAGGTCATCGCCATGTCCAGAGACCCCGCTGCGTCACCCCCTGAGCCCTCGCTGGGCACCCCCTTGAGCCCCTCAGCTGGCAGAGGGTCCTGTGGCTGCCTCCAGGCAACACTGGTTGTCCAGCCAGTTCCCTTCCACCAGAAAGAACGGAGGATGGCCAAGATCTGCCTGCCCAGTGGGGACATTTCCTTGCCTTTTTTTCTCCTCTACAAAACACTGATTTCCATGAAAAATGAAAAACAGATCTAACTATCACTGATATTTGTATCTTCTTGTCAAGTTTGGTTGAAATTGCCCATCGGGTTACAAAGTTATTATGAGAGTACGAATAAGCAGTTGAACAGGCACATGTGTATTCATGGCTCATCAATAACAATAAGCTTCATTTCCTTAGGAAAGAAGCCTAAAAATCCCAGAACAATGTCAGCAAAGCACTAATTTATCCTTAACACTAGCTAAAGAGGAAGCAGGGGTGACTACTGCTTTTTAAATTTATTTGTAGGGATATTAGTCACTGATTGCACTTTGCATTATAACAGCTGGATGTCTTTAATTTCTCATGTCAAGGGTTTGTTGGTTCTCTAATGACACCATGCTCCACAATGTGATCATTTTACATATTTTTTTGTGTGTGTGATACAATGTATAATTGCATTTGCCTATGTTCCCTGCAACTTTCCCCACATTGATATGACATCTTGTGGAGTTATCTATTATCACTTAATAAATACTAAATAAACAAAACAAGCTGAGAAAATTAAAGTGGGCTACGCCTCATGATTTTCAAAATACAGTCATGTGACCCATGTGCAAATGCACTGTAGATGCAGTCCAAAAAATAAAGACTAAATGTCATAAATTCTCAAGCTGGTGGACACTGCTTTATGCTCAAGCAAGTGATTTAGGCAAGCACTGTGAGGGATGGAGATGGGAGCTGCAAGGAAGAGGGACACATGTTCTAAGGCAGAATTTTGCAATATTCTGCTAGGGAATGTCAGCTACAATGCCTCTGCCTATGGGAGCTCTAAGGGATGATTTTAAATGTCATACCTGGGAACAAGCCTCTTGCCCAAACTTTTATCACATCACACACTAGCTGTGATTATGTGTAGCAAAGCAAGCAAAGAAAGATACACAACCGGATAAACATATATTTATGTGTGCTTCAGTTCCCCTTAAAATAGCTTGGCTGTCTTTCTATTTACAAAATTCTGTTTATTACAGTACATATACAGAGAATACAAAATGTAAGCAGGGAAAATGTCATTCTGAAGCATTTCTTACTAGCAAAGAAAGATAAGTCATTAAAGTATAATTCAGCTCAGTGGTCAATTTTTGTGTTCATTTTTGTCAGCACTTGAATCCAAGGAACAGGTTTGTTGAGAGGGCACTGAATTCTTTTAAATAAACAGTGTTTAAAGAACTATGTACTGTATTGTCTAAAGAAAAAGAGGGTGAAATATTAAAAAGCAGGAGAGTAAATCCAACAAGATAATGGATATCATAAACCAACACAGTCACGAATAAAGAAAATTCACAATAGTGAGTTCAAGAAAGAGTATTTTCATAAGAAAATGTGGTAAGAAATGGGGGATAAAAGTCCAGAGGAATTGTCCTATAAAATCACTGCGCTGGAAGGTTGTGCCACAACCATCACGTTATTTCAAGCACTCTGATGTCATAAGCTGCAAAGAAATAATAACTATGCCACAGAGCCGGGGGCATAAGCTGAGTCCCAGAGGAAGTTCAGACCGAGTGGGGTACAGCGTGGAAGCACCTGGCCGTGTGTCAGGACACGTCAGCGCCGCGTGGGCGGGATCCCACCGCACTAACGCATCTCAGGAACAACGTGTTCTCCTGCTGACGTCCACAAGGGCAGCACACACATTCCCACTCTGATCCCGATGTAAGCACGTGGCCACAAAATTCTGCCTCTCCTCTTTGGAAATGGCAATTCCTTTCTTAATTCACAGACTTAATCACTAGTATTCCCACCTCCTCCTGCGTTTATGGCTCTTCTACTCCTGAATTTTGATACCTTGCTTCAACTCTAATATGCAACTTCATTTTAAATTTGCATAAGTCACCAACCTGTCTAGATTTTTTCAGCATGGATTTGGATATTTAATTTAGGCACCCCAAAGTTTGGTGACATTCATATTTAAATACTTTATGCATTTCATGAACAAATGACTGGACAAAAAAAAGATATATCTAAGTATACCATTAGCCAAATTGTCCCCCATCAAATATCACTGCAACTTAGACAATGTAAGTTAATATTATTATTATTCAAACTCTGTGAATCCTTCACATCCCTGATGTAAATCAAATGTCTAACTGTCACTCAAGAGTTATCAGATAAATTTACAGCACTAATTGAGGAATTTTTTATTCCTGGACCAATTAACAGTTTTCAGTCAGCTCTATGCAAGATTTTATGTTAGTGAAAAACAGTATTTTTAATATGTGATTTTTCTCATTTATAATTAAGCTAAATATAACTGAACACATCGTGACCAACCTAGATCAAAGCAGATCAGAATGTATTTCCCCTTAATAAATTCCTACTACAAACTAGCCTTGCAAATATGTCAGAAGGGGAATTCCTGAAATACTGTTGGAAATAAACCTAATGGAAAGTGGCATGTTTCTCACACAATCATATCTACTTTGATACTGACCTAGTCATGAAGAAATCAGTTTTGTTTCAACTGTATTCTAGTCTATAATGAGATTAATTAAAGCATTTGATAACATATTTCACGTATTTGTTGCCTTTGATGAATTTTCTGGTTTCTGTTCAAATGCATTTGAAATTCACTATGTCCAAAAATAAAGATTTTTTTCAGCTGCACATGCTGGAAAGTATCAAATTTTAATTAGTAGATATTATAACCAAATGCATGCATGTGTAGCATGCATGCATGTACGGTAGCAAACTAGAGTGGTTTATAAATCTTTTCCACATTTTACAAAACTTGCAGCATTAGAAGCTCTTCAAGAAAAGATTACTAGATGACTCCATAATTGAGAGGAAGAATCAGTTTGTTTAAAATAGCCTCCGTTGTTCAATGACAGGATGACAATAGCAGTTAGAAATAAAGGGGGAAAAAATGAAACAGATAGATGGCACTTAATATTAATGCAGAAACTAATGAGGGATTGCAAAGATATGAAATTAAATTTATTTTATGGGGAAGTAGCCAGGGATTTTGAGAGTATTTTGGAACAAAAAGGAATTCCAAGAGCAGCACTAGCCCACTTAAAG
>VZSV01000055.1:902545-915113 GCA_013398735.1 Nothocercus julius | reverse complement strand
TATATATATTATATATATAAATATATATAATATTAATGCAAAAGAAGTGCTTAAAAATATTATTCTCTGTGTTTGTAAAAAAGAGGAAGAAACTATACCATATGAGGAAGTAATTTCCATCCTATTAGCCTGTTGAAACATCTGAAAAAGGATGGTGAAATGACTATGAGTAGTTTAAAAGAATGAAAACGTTGGATAGTTGAGTATCAAGGATTCTGAAGGAATAGATAGTGGACTTCTCTAACTTCCTTACGTTAAACAAAATTGTTAATAAATGTGAGAAAAATACTTTCTAGGGTTCAGAACAAGTAAGAGAACTTACTTGCCCTGCTATAGGACAGGTGGCTGGATGTTAATCCAGAAAAAAATAAGTTGAAAAGATTACAAAGGGCGTATTTTAATTTTTTTTTAATTGTTAATTTTAAGTTAAAAATATTCAAAATAGAAATACTATTCATGTAGGGCAACAAGACTGTGCGGACAGAATATCTTGCCAGAAAAACATGACTTGGACAGGGTGTCTTGCCACACAAAAGTCACTTCATTTTTTCATGGAAATGAGCAGTTTGGCTGAGAAAGGTCACTTGTACAGATTAACAAATGTTAAACCCTTTCCCTCTTTTTTTCCTATTCCAAGACAGTCATACAAGCACAAATGAAACGAAGGGAACTGTGGGACAAAGGTGGGAAAGGTACGTTCCTATGAAACAAAATTGTACCCAAAGATGCAAGTTCATGAAACTGAAAGCTAACTGCCTTACAGCAACAAAACATTGCTGTGAGACTTCGTTATCAAATAGTTGTTTTTCTGTGATTTTTTCCGCAGTCACAGGTACTGGGTCTGATGCCTTGCAACACGTCCATCAACCTTCTGCAACTAAATACACAATCTCATCCGAAGGGGAGTGCTGGGTGGCATGAAAGTTGAAAAAAACGCTATAAGGTTACTAAATATAAGCCAAATTGCCTGGCAACGTAGGCTGTCAAATTAAAATGTGCTTCAATTCCATCAAATAGGATGTTATACAATACGAGGATAAAAATGCCAGTCACTGCAACAGAAAGAGGGCAAGCAATGACTCTGAAAAAGATCTCAAGGTGCAGAGGAGAATTTGATTTAAATGGTGGGAAAGACAACTCACAAATTAAAATAAGAAAAAGAGCTCGATATCTTGAACTCAAAATAAAACCAATACATGAACTGGTTGCTTACGGTAGAAATACCATCAAATGCAGAGTATGCTGAGAAGTCAATTGAGCCGCAAAGCTTAACTTGAAAGATAAGGACAGAGGAAACAAGTACTTCTTACATGAATTAGTTCCATGTCTTAAGCCCCTGTTTGTAAAGATGTAGGTAGCAGTTAGCAGCCAGATCTTACTTACATTAGATCTACACAAGTATTTGCTTCAGTGACTTTTGTCGACATTGGTGAATACCTGAAAATCCAAAGCTTAAAAAGAGATCCGTAAAAATTCCTGTTAATCTGTCAAGGAGGAAAGGTAAAAACGCAGTCAAACTATCTGAACTTTTCTTTTAAAAGAGAAATTATCTTTAAATATATAATTTAAGTGCAGCTGTTACACATACATAAGTAACAAAGGCATTTGTAACTTTTATCAGTATTGTATACCATTCTTAATAAAGTCATTTTAATATTTTATAATTTCCAGTGATGCTGGTAATTACCACATAAAACCTTGGATAGAAGGATGCCTCCATAAAAGTGTCAGTTTGAAGCCTTCTTTGGTCAGTGCTGCCCAGCAGTGCTTTTCTAACACCTCGACTGGCAGCTGTTAGCATTCCCATGAGGTCTCTCACCAGGAGCAAACAGTTGCAGTTTGGTTTGGCAATGCTGACAAACTATCTCATATGACATAGTCCTACGTTTTTGATTGATCAACCCAACCTAACCTCAGGAGGAACACATACCAACTGGTACACCCTGGCTTAAACTGTTTTGCTCCTTTGTAACTGCCTAGCATTTCCAGATTTGCAGGACTCATTTCATTCGGAAGATAAACATACCTGTGAGTCAGATGCATCTTTGGATGCGATCTTCTTAATGTACATAGAAAATACCCAACATCTCTTTTTCTGAACACAATAAAATGAAGAGCACTTATCTACCCAAAAAGCCCCATCTCTTTGTTTGCTCTTTCAGTATATTAAGTCTCCACCAAAAATGGACCACTTGCTGCCATGACCCAAACCCATATTACCAACTTCCTGAATCACTCAGTATCACTCAGCCTTCTGCCCCAATATTTTCCACTGTTTTCTTGCAATTAAATGTAGTTGTCACCAGTTTTATATTTTGTGTAAGAACAACACATAAGTGGATTATTTTAAATGAGAAACATTTCCACACTGCTGGCATAATCCCTTGACATTTGCACTCAGCACAATACAGCAGCAGGAAACAACGTCTACCCTCAATTTGCTCCCTATATGCATAATTTTATTAACTTGTAACAATTTAATACTGTGATGCGAAACGTTCCCAAGAGCCTTCTCTTCTGGGATTTCTCCTTGTCCCTGCAAAAGAGCAGAGGCTTCTCAGCATGTTAGTACTTAGAGGGCCTCTTCTTACTGATGGCCCTGGAAGCGAGTTCAATTAGTCTCCATACGGAGCTCCATGCTGTCACCACTACAGTGTCAGTCACACCTCTAACAGCTAGTTTAAAAATAGCTCAGGTACCTCCTGGCTAAACTGCAGTATTTCTGTAACACCTGTGGACACAATTTAATTAGGAATCCGCAGGCTCTGCTAACTCTTCTGCCACATCTCCAGTATGGCAGAATCCTCTCCTCTGCGAGCCACGGAAGGGCTTCCAGCAGGGGCACCTTGGCAAATACAGCTCCTCGTGAGCCAGGCTGGGTGAGAGGGAACCAAGAGGATAAAACACGAAAGAGAAGCTGTGGCAGGCGCACGATCTGGCCGCCTGACATTGAATCTCTGTTTCGTAATTTGTCTTTACTCAGTGCTCTGATGGAAAATACTGGAGTAAATCTCAAGAAGTTTCTTGTCCTCTGAAGGGAAAAAAAAAAAGGTGACACAAGAATATGTTTCCTCTCATAGAGGAGAAACAAGACAAAACAGTTAATATGCCTTTTTCTTTTTTTTTTCTTTTGAAGCCAGAGTAACTGAAATGTTGTATCATTTTGCAATACATTCCCAGAGGAGTCATTTTAAATTTTAAGGCTACAAATATACATTCAGTCTTGGTCAATAAAAGAAAATCATACTTTTAAATTGCTTTTATTTCTCTTCTACGATTTGAAACACTGAAAACCTGCAAAGTGAAAAGCTAAAGGACACGCATGTAAACCAGCATAATGTAATATACTTTGCTGGCAAATTCTAGAATATATTTTGTAAAGAAAAAAACACAAGATGTCACATATTTATTCTGAAATAGACTAAGCAGAGAGAAATACAGCTGACACAGTAATATCTTACGCATGTTTTTCTAGGTGGCAGTCTCCTTATCTCAACAGGATCCTGAACAACACCTATTACAAAAACAAACATCTATATACATCCATATAGATCACCATTCCCATAACGTAAACAGTGTTGAACTATTCATCTCCATGAACTCAAGACATATCTGACAGAAGGAAAAAGCCAAAGAGCTGTGTGAAAAGTGCTCCTTAGAGTTTTCTCCTGTCCTTGGGGCTCAGCGAGTCACACACTGCTAAAGACAAGCATGTCCGTGCACAAGGAGACCTGCCTATGTATTTAAAGCCGGAACATACATACGTAAAACATGTGCGGGATTGACTTCTTTGTACCATCAAAACATTGTGACATCTGGGCTGTAATCTAGCAACTGTAGTAGAAGACACAGCAGATCAGGAAAAAAAAAGACAAAAACTAATCCAGCAAGAACCACAGAAAATTGAAACCAGCAAAGCACAATTACTTTTTCTAGAATCGAGCAAGGCAGTAGCAACAGATTCTCACAGCCTTGCAAAAGATGTCATAAAAAATTTAATAAGCAATCAACTTCAGGTCTCCTCTTTCAGATATGCTCTGGAGATAAATGAAAATAGTTCAAATGAAAGGTGATGCTTGCTGAAGACTAAACCACAGCCAATTGCCATAAATAAAAGCAATCGTGCACATTAAAATAAAACAAAACTCCTTCTCCCTCCAATATGTCAAAATTGTAATCCAATTATTGATCACGTCCTATAGTAACAATGAAGATTAGTTTTCCTTGTCTAGGGCACGCTAGAATGAACCTTCACTTATTTACTTTGGCTTCTGGAACAGTGTTCCTGCAGCATCAGCATGAAACATTGCTTATGGCTTTAATGTGTCTTATTCCATACCTTTTAACCTATTTCACAGCACACCTACACAAGGCAGGAAAGCTTTACAAATGCCAGTGTTTAATTTCAAAAAGAGCATGCAATAGGATTTCAAGCAGGTTGTCAAGAAAAATTCCAGTTTATGCCTAAAATTGTCTCACCTGACTTTAATCATTGTAACTGAAGAAATAGTTCACTTAGGTCTTTCCTTGACTCCCCCTTCACTTTCTTTCCTGCAAAAACCAATCACCTGTGGTAATCTTATGGCAACTGACCCACCATTTAAAAAAGGATGTTTGGGTTTTCTTTCATTTCATTTTTAAACAAAATCCCAAAATTGGTGATTTTGGTCTGTGAGACCCAAGGAAACCTTGACCTAGAGTTCACTGAGATACAAAGAGATAAAGATTCCTTTCATCAAGGGCGCTACCTCGGGCACAGGGAAGTGCTGGCAGTGATCTGACACTTCAGAGGCTGCCTCAAAATAACATACGCTTTGCAAGAGAAAAATAAAGATTTATAGCATTATCTGACTAGTGATACTGAAGATCAAAAATTTCAAGACTATTTTAAGTCCCCTATGCAAGCATTAGCCTTGCCACCAAAATCTGTTTAAAAGATTTGGTTATTCCTTTCAGGAAACTAAAAACTATTGCAGCTAGAGAACAGAAGTCAAATAAAATTAAACAAATATTTTGATACTTCGTCATGTTAAGAGATATTACCCAAAGGCTAATCCTAAACTTGTCCTTTTATTAATTGCCTAAGGACTCAAAAATATTAATGATACTTACAAAGATGTACACCTTTTACATTATGCAAATCTTAGACCTCAGCTCTAATCTACTTAACCAGTGAGAATTCTTCTTGCCTGAGGTCCCTCATTCTAAAGCTTCAAGAGATTAAAAATAACTCTCCAAACCGCGTAACTTTTCTTTGAAATAAAACAAGCTCAGCCTTTTCTAAAGGGAAAAATGCCAATAAAGAACCTGAAAAATGATGATGCTCCTCTATTTAGAAAAAAATGGCCTAATTTGAGACATTAGTTTATCTTTCTGATAGTAGATTCAGAAACTGAGCACAGAGCTCTACTGAGGCACATGAGGCTGTCAGGCAAGTACAGACTTCTGCATATACGAGCAGGTCTGTTGGGTGCAAAACAGCACCCTAACTCATAGAAACGTGAGAATTACTGAGGAGATTTAAGCAGCAGCAGTGTCCACCTATTTCTGCTTTCTCTAAGACCCAAGGGTCTCAGCCTGGTGCTGTGAAATACACTAGATAACACAGAGTGTATCCCCCTGTAACCCCCTGGAACAAGAAACCACCTACAGGGATGTAGGGCAGAAAGAGTAGAGATGTTTATAAACCGCTTTTATTTCTGTTTTTTTTTTTTTTTTTCTTACTTAGGCAGTCTTAGTTTTCTCAATTTAAAACCTGATTTATCTTAATTATTAGCTAATAAAAACCTGAGGGCGGGGTGGGGGGGAAGACAGTAGGTATTAAGTGTGAGGGTTTTTAAGCTTACAGGACTTTCACTCTTCTTCAGACAGACGGTTGCAGAAAGAAGCCTGGGCACATCCACCTCAAAGCACGAGCCAACCGGCGATGTCATCACAAATTTCACAATAAATAACCTTTGCAAAGCTATACACATATGTAAATTCTCTGTATAATCAGAACATTAGGAATGATTCCTACTCTTAGAGATTTCAATATGAGCAAGAGTAGATCTTAAATCTTCTGTAGTTATGCTGGATACCCTCGAGGACATTTACTATGATTCAGTGAAGTATATATAATTAAAACTAAAATGCACTTGTCAAAATAAAGAATGAAGTACATCTTGTGATGCGGTATCTTTGATCTGGCTAATTTGAAAAATTGCATATCCCAGAGTGGGCTTCCAATTCATTACTAATTAGTGAATTTTTGTTGAATTTACTTTTACAAATATTCTTTATTCAGCAAAACCCAAGAGCTCTATAGATTTCACTCTATTTTGTGTGTATTCTTTATATTGCCATGGAAAGTCATAGCCTGTTTATCTCTGATAATTGTTCAAAGAATGTCATTTAACTTTTGAATTATGCCTCAAGCCTCTTATGGTAACTGGCCATTCATTTAGCCTTACTTATCAAATCATTCACCAAGGCACAAAGCACAGGCAGGTAAGAATCTCTAAAGTGAGTGAAAAAGTCTTCTCAAAAAATGATATAAGTATCTCAAATGTCCAACTACTTTGTGAAATTAAAAAGAAAAAAAAAAGTAACTACTACAGTAGTTAGATTCAATCAAATGCAAAGACAATTTTAAATGTCCAAAAGAAAGTTTGATTAGATCTTTAAAAAAAGAAGGAAAGTACATTTAACACATATGCTAATGTCTTCTTGGGCTTTTTGTTTTGTTTCATTTTTTCACTAGGTTCAAAATTCTGTCAAAAGCTGGAAATACGTGTTCTCTAAAAGGAAAGAAAAAAAAATACATTGGCTCACTCTAAAGAACCTCTTGCTTGATCTTCAAACAACAGGGCAACAAAAAGGTTTCCATCACAGTTTATGCTGCTACAGGCTTTGAGAGGAGACAAATGTTCATATCACCAAAACACATTTACATACAGTTTTGCTGATTTTTTTTAATTGAGGGATATGAAGACTGAGTATGACAAAAATAATCACAAGAGTTTCCCCAATAGATTTGCACTTACAATTCCCATCATGTTAAGGGAATTTAAACTGCAGATATGCTGTTAAGAGTATACAGGAAAAATGGTGAAAACATTACCAGTGGAGAACCAACGCATTTTATGAGAATCAAAGACGACAAGGTCACAAGTTGCAAAGCAGCAGTACTTATACCATGAATATTATTCATCAGGTTTTGAAGCCTTTTTCAAAATATGCCTGGGATTGCACAAGGATGACAACTGCTCTCTGGGAAGTTTTATTTTGTCAAGAATTTCACAGATGTGATTGTGCTGTGTAATTTCAATATATTCTACTAGACTCCTTCAGGCATGGTTAACACTTTACTGAAAAATATATCAACAAAATTGGTGAAGTACTTCAATATATTCAGTGTCACTTAGATTAGGCTGACTGAATGGTTGCATGAGATTTAAACTTCCTGCTGAGTTCAGTTTTGTTATTTGGTGCTATCTGATTATTATTTGCAGTCCCTCACCATAACAGACTATCAAATAATATATATATTTATCCAGAAGGGTACACAAGAAAAAAACATGCTTTGTCCTTCTCACTCCACAAGCTAGAACTCCCTTATCCCCACAAACAAATTAGAAATGCTAATACAAAAATTCCAAAGCTAAAAAATTAGACTGAATGATGAGAAATACTGCAAAATACTCATGTTTCTACATTTGTATTAGCGTCAGGAACTTATCAGATAAAGAGAGCTCAGTTATGCCATGGGGAGCAGCAAGCCATACTGCAGAAGCCCAAACAATGTCTTCCAACAGTTGCTTCCAAGCTAACACGCATGAAAATTTCCTCTTCACCTCAACGCTGCTTCAGGTGCCTAAGCAAGACACAGCAAACAGGCACCCGACCTGAGAGGTTCCTGACTGCCACTCATTAAGCCCATTAGCAGCCCCTGATGACTGTGAAGCTCTGGCTGGTCTCCAGCATTTTAGGAGAAAGTGATAAACTCATGAAAATGAAAAGCATTTTTTCCTGTTCTCTGCAGTAGACCAGCAGAAATTTTGAAGCATGACATTATTCAAATACAATATAAATATACTACAACAAGCACACAGTAGTCAATAGCTTATTTTCTTATTTCAAAGGAATATTAATATATCTATTACCTGCAGCTGCACACCTAATGTTTATATCTCTAATTCTAGGGCTGTCTATATTCTGTCATATAAACCTTTGCAACCATTTTTCTTGCTCTTTCATGGAACATCTTTTCTTTTTTTGCCTCCACCTCTTCAAAAAGATTTTCTACAGCTTCACCTTAAGATCAAGATATATAAACATCAAGTACCAAGAAAAAGAAAAAAAAAACCACACATATACCAAGAATATTTTTCCTGAATTGCCTTTTAAAGTAATTTATGATCTCTCTTTTATAACCAGCTTCCGGGTGAAAACCCTCTCTCATCACTGTAAAGACAGTCTTCAAGAAATAGAGTATAAAGTACCACCAGATCTCAGACGTTAACTAAAGTTTGGGTTCTGTGAGTTTTTCAATGGCTTTTTTTTTCCCCTGTCCCAGGTATACCTTTCATTTCTGTTACAGCACATGTCCTCTGATGTTTCAGTGGTATGTTTATGAAAAGCAGGGTAGTGTATCCAAATAGCTGCTCCTGTTCTAAAACTTAAAACCACCCATCTGGTACACAATTTCATGCCAGCTGTGGAGCCCTGGACTGATAGAGGTTCATGACAAAATGTTAATTCTCTTCATGTTTTGCATGAGAATGGTAGAATGAATATGGAGCTATTAAGATGTGAATATGATTGATGTCCGCCTTACCAACAGCATCTCCTACTCTTAACTCCAGTCAATGATTCAAATAATGCCAAGCCAGCACTTTCAGAAAACATGTAAGGAATTTGGCAGCAACTTCAGTTTCATTCCTGTTCCAGGAGTATTTCCACAAATTGAAAAAAAAAAAAAAAGTCACATCATTCTCTCCCTCAAGAAGGCTCTCTGCGATAATGTGTGTATGGTGTTAAAACGAATGTAAGGAACCCTATTCCTGTATTAGTAGTGGCAAGTTCAGCTAAACATAAATGGAAAAAAATGTAGTTGATTTTCCAAAACTGGTTCTTATGATATTAATTAAGAGACACTTTGGGGTTCCTTCTGAGAACTGTAATCAATTAAATCTATGAATGTGTCCCTTGATGTCTCATGTTCATGTTCCCTTCTCTTGCTGATTAAAAAAAAAATCATTTGATACAGGTTAAGGTACAATGGTTTGTGTCACTTCAGTCTCAATATGATAAAACAACTTGGTACATGATTTTCAAAATGCAGCCAATGATTCATGTTAAAAACAATTTGAATTTTCCAGCTGAGATGAAGATGCAGATCAGTGAACAGTCTGCCAGGTTTATTTTTGCTTTACAAATAGGTTGTGCTGGAGCTTAGCGTAGACATTAAGATTCAGTCTGTATCCTGGTATATACTGTCTAATTTCTTCTCTCAATAAAAATATAGACAACTGACCCAAAAGGCCATCTACCCTAGCATCCCATTTTCAACAGTGGCTGCAAACAGATTGTGGGGAAAAAAAGTAAGGACAGGGTAAGCATATTTAATACTTCCATTACATTTTCCAAATCAGTTGAAAACTCAGGGATTTCCAAAGCTGGATGTGGTTTGTGCGCCTTTGCTAAGTTGCTAAGACAACATTCATCCTGGATCAAGACACATTCTAGTTTCTGTCCTGTGAAAGACAGTGCCTGCAACTGGAGAGCGCTTTAATTCAAAGAAAATAGCTTGCTTTTTTTTTTTTATTTTTTATTTTTAAATACAATCTAGTTCATGCATTACATATTCCAAAACAAAAGTTCTGATTATGTTTCAACTGCTATTTCTTAATGTAATTCAAGAGATAACATACTATTAAATACATATTTTTAAAATGCTCAGTCAGAAACGAGCTATAAAATACCATAACTTTCTAGAGCAAGCCTTTGTGGCTCTGTTCATGTCTGCCACTGAAAACTCTAATTTTCTACTCAGATCTTATGAAAGTCATTGCAATTCCATGATGTTGCTGAGTCCTGCCAGTGTGAATTCAGTCTCAACATCAAGTTCTATAAACTATGTGCTTAAATGGATAATAAACAACAAATAAACTACTACTCTGAGAAAACTGAAGACAATAGAATCATAAAATATTACAGGAACTTTTCTAAGTGCTAATCTTTGATCATACAGGATAGAAAAACTGTTCTCTGGGTTTTGGAGCTTCTAGAGAAAGAATTTATATAACATATTTAAAGCATGGATTTTTTTTTTTTAATTCCTAAATAGAAATAAAACAATTTATTATTATTTATAATAGAAACTGAAAAAATAAAGTTGTTAAGATAATATTCATATTCCAATGAAGTCTTAAAGAAACAGCTACTCTCTCTCTATAATCTCTCTCTCATTCTCACTGGCAGCTGGATTATCAGCAGGTTTTCATCTATTGTCATTAGTTGCAGGGCTCGATGATGATTACTGTGCCACTCAAGTCTCAGACCAAATAATTAGTATTTATAACTGAGAATGTGAGCCTTATCACAGTTTTGGCCATTTTCATGGTAATTGCAATGTAAGGATAAAAAAATGTGTTCTATATGACTGTATTTTGCCTGAAGTTTGATCTGATCTGAGACTCATGATGGAGTCCAAGAATTATGAAACATCGAAAAGACATTCTTAAAAGTTGCCCATTATTAAAATAGGTCTTCTTAGTACAATTAATAATGCACATACATTCATAACCAATTAAAAAAAATCTTATGGCAAAATCATGCAAATCTGCATAGTAGCAGTAGGCTAGAAATACAATAGGCTAGGCAGTTAACTTCCTTATAAACACACCAGTTCTATAAATTCAAGTACACACAACTAAAAAGTTTATCAGGGATTCTATCTTTTCTAACGATGGAAAATATTAGTTCCTTATGGAGTGTGGCAGCACCTATATTACATCAGGAGGCACTTCACCTTACAGTCCCTTGCAGAAGGGCACAGGGGGTATTGCCAAGATCCCACCAGTCCTGCTTTGATGCCCTGGGCTGGCTGCTGTCCTCTGTGGGCTGCTGTGAGTCTCTCTGCCCTGGAAACTCTCAGGCAAGAAGAGCCTGAGGGAGAACTACACTAGGCATCCTACAGGGCATTTGCCAGCTGCTTTTCATCCATATGCTGTCTCTTCTATTATTTCTGCGAACATTTCTGCCATGCAAACTGACCCTTGAGCATGTCTGCTCACATACCTGCACTCTCCCACTCAACAACTTGTCCAACTGCAACTAGCAGAAAGCCAAGAGAAGCCTGGACCTTCACCTGCTCCCCACTCATGCTCTTCTAGGACATTCATATGTTCTTATTCACTTACTGCAACCACATTGCTATAAAATGTGTAAACTATGACAGCTTTGCAATAAATTCAATAAAGAGTTGCAAGAATCTGCAGGAAATACATAATATGATGGCAATTGCTCAAAGACCTCCAAATATCAGTGGATGACAGATTCTTTTTTGGAGATGAGAATAACATGCCAGAAAGAAATATAACAACAAACATGGATAATATGAATGTTTCCCTTTTTAAAAATTAGTTATTAAAAAGACTTCTGGTAATTGATGCTTAGAAGAAGAAAACACTTGATTTGAAACTCTCTGAACTGCCCCCTACCTTTTGTGCCATTTGCAATGAATACCCTTTCCAATGCAGACACACTTTGATGAATTTATCTCACATATTACATTAAAGCAGATTTATATTAACATACATTATTATTTTGCAGAGTATTTTCATCAAATTTCTAGCACACTAGGAGCATTTAAAGAAATGAATGGTTAATTTCAATAAACTTTAAATTACTCATAATTTTAATTTTGATTGAGGGGACGGGCTTAAAGAATGTTTTAATAACTACCACAAAACAATTGTTGTTTGGTTTATACAGTGTAATTCATTCCTTGGCAATATTTATCACATCTATACCTAACAACTTTATTTTCTACTTGGAAAAATTATTGAACCATAACCACTTCAATTTTATAAATTGGAACACAGCCATAGTCCGGAAAGTCACATTATGGATAGCAATAATCATGGAATGGTAGAGTTTGAGTAAGAAAATTCTATTAATATATATAAACCAGTGTTCTACAAAACTTTCATATGTCTATTGTTCCTCTTCAACTTTTCAGAATCATGGTAACTGTACATAGAATAAAAAGTAAATGATTTTCTTGGACCAGAAAATGTCTGAAAGACAAGAGAAAAAAAATGTTTCCATTCCTCTGGCATGTAATGGAGAAAATAGCAAATGCACCTATATTTCAGCCTGCAGCTGGCTTATTCACTAGCCACCTCCTCAAAAAAAGCAGAAGCGGGGCTCTTTTCTTACTTTGACCATAATCTAACAGACCGTGGTTTATCCAAGAAACAACACACTGGGAAATTACTTTGGTGAACATCACAACACGACAAACCAATCTGCCTGTTTTAAAGATGAAAGTTGAGTTTACACATTACTGGAGAAAAAAAAA